>JZKD02S1592938.1:76637-91489 GCA_000966675.3 Picea glauca
AGAAATGAATTTTTGAAGATGACAAAGTCGAATTTCAGAGAGAAGAAGAGGTAAAAGAAGGCCGGATTTCAAGGGAGGATGAAGTCTTTTGGAGATGTGTTCTAAGTATCAACAAGAGTACCAAAAAATGTTGTTATACCTGTCTCATTTTGTTTCCCTATGATGATGATGATGATGTTGCTCTAGCCTCGTGTTGTGATGATGTTGTTTCCCTAGCCTCGTCTTGTGATGATATTGTTGCTTTGGCCTCGTGTTGTGATGATGTTGTTTCCCCAACCTCGTCTTGTGATGATGTTTATGTAGCCTCGTGTTGTTGATGATGATGTTGTTGATGTTGTTATTACAACTTTTATGCTAACTAATGTTGATGTTTCAGGTTCCAGCTTCATGATGTGGATGATAATGATGATACTCCAGCTCCATGTTTTGAATGATGATGTTGTTGATGATGAGAAAAACTTCTGATGATTTATAGATATGCCAGTCAGTGTTCCATGTGTTGTTGATGTTGTTTCCCTCTCTCTCTCCTAATGATGTTGTAGAATACCCTTCTTGTCAAGGGGGAGTGTTGAAATATTGTAACTACAAATAATATTTTACTTATTATTGAGTTATTATCTTATAAATCAATCCCATTTTGTGGATTGATCATTTTGGGATTTGTATAAGACCAAATCCCCTTTTGTGTATTGGTCAAACCCTAATTATATGCTACTAATTAAGAATTCGTCCCCTAGGCCTAATTAAAGTGGTTTTAGCCACTAAGTGAAGAAGGTGGCCCTGCTTGATGAAGAGACACCACCCTAGTGCCTACCAGCTAGTATAAATAAGAGTGGAATGAGTCTCATTAGCTCACTCACTCAAGTCATTCATCTAGTGCACAAGTTTGAAGGAAGTTGTATTGCCAGTTGTTGGAAGAAGGAAGAGAGAGGCGCATTGCTCAGTGTTGGATATTCTCGTGTGTTTGGTTTATTATCTTGGCATTGTATTGGAAATCTATATTAAATAATTTTTTGTTTGGTTTTCTCCCCCATGAGGGTTTCCCATGATAAATTATGTGTACCTTATGATTGTGTATCTTTCATTGATCCTACTTATGTTATTATTGTTTAGTAAATTGAAAAGAACTTAATAGTTTCTTTAAAATTAACACCAAGAAGAGATGAAACATATTCACTACATTCTAATTTATGAGATGAGCTTCATAGGATCTATACTTTTGTACAAATTGAAATTTGTTGTCGAGAGACATTTCCAAAAAAAGAAAAAAAAAACACTGCTCATTCGATTACTACTCAATAATTATTGTGGGCGACTTGGGTCAACCGTCACCACTAATGCAAAAACCTCTTTATGCATGAGAAACTCCATGGAGGAGCTTATGGACAACCTTTACCATTTTAATCAACTGGGAAACAATATTCTGACAATAAGACATCTATGTCACCCAATCCTACTTCCACCAGTTGTTAGCCAACATTCACAATGCTACACCAACAATTGATGATTGGAACCTACTTCAATATAGGACTAACAAATTCTTATCCATTGAAGAACATCAAATCTCTGATTCTTCAATCCACCTATTTGCAAAAAACTTGTGGACAACCATAACAGTTTTATGCTTCAATCCTTGAAGAATCCAATCGGACACAATGCCTCAGAATTACTTGGTGCTTCAAATGCACACCATCATGATGATGACCAACTGATACACATAAAAATTCCTCACTTTGGTAATTTCACATTCTCATTTTTCGTAAGTGTCGTAAGTGTCATAAATGTCTCATTTTCGTCACATAAGTGTCGCATCATGTACGACACCATGAGAACACTTGATATGACCCCTAAAACATGTTAGAAGAAGAAGCCCCATCATTTAACAGACGAAGAAAAGTTTTTTTCTATAAGAATTGGTCATATTGACAATTTTTGGAAGATCGACGCTCTGCTTCTCATATGCAGGGAGCATTAGCGCTATCTTTCTATCTAGCAGGGAGCATTGTAGTGCTTTGTTGCATGTTGTAAAGGAGCGTCAATTCATTGAGAAAATCTTGGGAATAAATCCCCTTTTCTCTAAGAACAGCTAGGGATGATTCGAGTTGGTTTGGCTCAAATCTAACCCTTAGGTTGCATCTAAGGGAGATACCACAAATGATGGAGTCATATCCTCAACTAATCCTAAATATAGCCAAGGTGGTTGGGCCTCCCAAAACCTATAAATGGAGGCATTCTCATGGTGAACAAGGAGGAAAATAATCAGCAAAAGCATTGTGATTTTGATCGTGGATCTCTCGAGCAAGGGGTTGGATGAGGAGGACTTGGAGAGGTTGTTGCAACACCATCCATGATTCTAAGTATCTCTTTAAAGTTCTCATCAATATACTTGGCCTATTCCCTTCAAGCTTGTGTATTCTTACATGTGCTTGTCAATCTTGGTAGATGAATGTATTTAATCTAATCTTGTAGAATATGATTTCTTTGTCTCTCTTTGTTTTCCATTGTATTACTGGTATCAAGTTGTGCTGATGAGTTTGGAAATCAAGCTTGGATTTGGAGTAGCAAGGACGAACTACAAAATAAGGTTCATCACACTTTCTTCCATCTCTTTCTCTTTCTGATTAGTTAAACTGAATTCAAAGGGATGTTAGTGCCCATTTGTGTTTTTCTATATTGGTATTAGGGGTCTAGAATCCAAGGGAGAATTTTCCTATCCATAGGCGAATTATTCCATAACACCAACTAGAAAAACATGTCTTGTTATGCATAGGCCAATGAGTTATGTTATCCTGCAATTTATGGGTCCAGGCAGGATTATTCAATGGTGCTCTTGGAATTGTCATGCAAGTTGTATATGCACCAGGAACTAACCCTCCACATTTGCAAACATATGTTGTTGTGGCATTTGATAAATACATTCGACCTCCATGGGACCAAACCAAACCAAATCATGTACCAATTCCACCCATACAAAGGATTGACAAGAAACAAATCCCTCTCAAGATGGCTTGGGAATTGACTATATATAAATCTCAAGGCAAGACCTTAACAAGGTCTACCATTGACATTGGAAACATTGAACGTCAAGGCTTGACCTTCACAGAAATGTCACGCACAAATACTATAGAAGGAATGTGAATAGAACCATCATTCTCCTTCGAACAATATGAAAAAATGAAGGATATTGTTTATGTTTCACTACGAAAAAAAGAAGAAGCATGCTTATGTTCTTTGTCTCTTATGCTTATGTTCTTTGTCTCTTACCTTCTTCTATGTCGTAATCATACTTCTAGACATGAACTGTTCAACTTGGTCCATACTTCTATACATGCAATGAAATTGCTTCAAATATTTACTATCAAATAGTTATCCATCATAATTTGTCCTAAACACTTTGCAACATATCACTTTTCTACTTGTACTTAATATACCATTACAATGCTCACCATGAAAAAATATGTACTTATAAAAGAAAATTAACAAAATATTCCATAATGTTTTTTTAGGCGTTTCTTTTCCCTACTTCATAGGTATGTTAGTAATATATTCTGACAATGTTCATGAAGTAATATACATTATTAGAAAATCTTCAAGCCAATACAACATTGAAAAATGCGACAAGTAGATTATAGTTCTTCATATATGAAATTCAATGTTACATCAAGTAGATTATAGTCCATCGGATCTGAATTGATTTCAAATCTTACAAGCTATAATCCACCTACCACAGAAGTAGCAGGTTGAATATTGACCACCATATATATACGATCGTATCAATAACTATGAAAGGGTTAGATGTGATAGAGTGGAAATCACTCTTTACACTAAATAGATACTAATCAAACTATTTATAACAACCGTGATTGTGATACTCATGTCGAAAGAAGCATTTGAACAATGGATAATATATAAAGTATCATAACAATGGAAAATTGACAAAGCTTTTTCCATTGCCTTGCTTCCTTGCAAGATTTGATTAAAATTATTGTGACGTCGCATGTACACCCATCAATAGCTATGAGAGTAACTGCAGTTACAGCTACTGCAACCTGTATTGTCGGTTTAGGCTTGGACTTTATATTGGTTATAGTTTGGACTTTCTACCTTGTGTGCTAACTCTGGAGATAGCTATGCTACATTGATTGATTATTAGGCCTAGGGTTTGCTTCCAGAATTATTCTTTGTCAAGGTTAAGGTGCTCGAGGGTGGATTCGACCTATGGTTGGGTGACAATATTGCTATATTTTCTATGGTTAAATGAGCACACCTATTATTTCTAACAAGTTATGGGCCCACACTATCTTCGAAAAGTCTAAATGTTGGAAGATAGATTGGGAGGATTTGCTCAATTACAGTTGCAGTTGCAGTCATTTTTTGTTGCAGCAATGAAACCCTAACCCTCTTTTTGAGGAACCTTAAGTGAAGAGATTGACCTAATTTTTGGATAGCCTAGTGTGCCCTAACCCAATGCACCTCCTAGTACTCTCAGCAATCTAAGACGCCAAGTTTGGGTTTTTGGTCAAAGTCAAAGGTTGACCAAGTCAAAGAAGTTATGACTTACTCTATGAAGTCAAAAATAAGTTAGAAGGGGATTCTAACTACAGAGCATGGAAGACAAGGATTGACCTCATCCTTGCAAAAAATAAAGTGTTGGATATCGTGAAAGGAAAGATTGTGGAACCACAAGTTGAAGAAGGAAAAGAGAAGGAACCTCAAAACGTTGCAATTATGGAGAAGTTCAAGGACAATGACATCAATGCCATGAGTATTATAGTGGACTTTGTAAAATACCACTTGATACCCTACATCTCTCATCTTGACTCATATAAGAATATGTATGATTCCCTAACTAACTTCTTCTCATTCAAAAACATTGGACAAGTAATGAGTCTGAAGAATGAGCTCTGTGGCATGAAAATGAATGATGATGACAACATAACATCATACTTTGTGAGAATATCTTAGTTAAGAGATCAACTACAATCTATTGAAGAAATAATTTCAAAGGAACTAGTATATATAGTACTCAATGGTCTTCCCAAGACATGGGATGCATTTGCCACAAGCATGAACACAAGGAAGGAGTATCCCACATTTGAAGAACTTTGGACTCTTTGTGCACAAGAAGAATCAAATATTGGTGCAAAAGATAAATTCCAAAGGAAAGATGATGATCAAGCCTACACAACAAAGTTCAAGAAATTCAGGAATAAGAAAAAGTTTGACTCAAGGAAGAAACCAAATCAAGAGAAAGATATGTCAAAAATACAATGCTTCAACTTTCGAAAATATGATCACTACAAGAATCATTGTCTCGATTTAAAGAAAAGGAAGGAAACACATGAAGCATCAGTTTCCGAAGAAAGGGAACCCTCAAAGAAGGCCAGGCAGGATAAAACAGACTTCTTCTTCTAAAACAAGGTAACAATATTCTTCATAGTTCTTGTACATACCATGTTTACATAGTTTTTGTACATATCTTGCATATCTATTTATTAGAAGATAAGATGTTAAAGTGAAACAATAACTATGGAAGAATAACAAGATAAGGATTTCTATCACGATGACTACAAGTCAAGCAATACACATGAGAAGATGAAATACATTGACAATCCTTGGTAACAATTCATGTGGAAGTTGTTATATAAGTAACAACTGCTAGATATGTCGAAATCATAATCAAACTTGAAGAGACCTAGAAGAAGTCAAAAACATAAAGAAGTCGGCAATCAAGAGGAAATTAGAAAAAGACTTGTGACACTTTGCAGAAGGAAATAAGGATGCAGGCGGAAGTTTGGACTCTCTTAGATGGAGGGAGTTGATTACAGAATTCCAAAAGAAGAGCATGAATTCATGCATGAAGCAAGGATTGTGAGAGAGTTAATCCTAAATAATATGATCCATTGAGGATTATGAATTATCTATCCATGCTCCCATTGAAAGTAGCATCCATGAAAAGCAGCACGCGTTTAATTTGACTTTAGAAGAGGTCTTCTTCGAAAAGAAGCATTAAAGTATCCTTGGTTGTCCATCTACATCCATGATCCTATGATGAAAGGAAGAAGTTGGAATCTTCAAGGCATGGAGTCTATAGAAAACTCCATGGAACCAAGAGCTAAAGAGAAACATGAGGAAGAACATGAAGATTCCAGGAGAGAAAGAAAAGCCAGAACAACCAGTTATTATACCGAGAATCACAAGACTACCAACTTGGTTTGAACCCACTAGAAGCAATCAAGCAAAAGAAATGGAATTTATGATGAAGAACAGTATATGTAAGAAATTGTGAAAAAGGATTATGAATGGAAGCATTGCAAGATTCAAAACTAGAGCTTCTTCTAGAAGGACAAGAAGACTATGATAACAGCTTGTTCACGTAAACCAGATACACCTCTATCTGAGCTATTATATCTCTTGCAGTATCCATGGATTGAAGTTTACATCAGTTGGTTGTAAAATATTGGTGTCCCAATAGATTATTTAAGGAATAATCTTATGTAAAGAAATATCAAGTTTTTGAGGTATACCAGAAAGAGACCCATGTATGCAGATATAAGAAGACCTTGTATGGATTCAAACAACTTTATGCAGAGTATCTCATATACAGTAGCAGCGTGGTGAAAATTTTATATAACAGAGACAGTGTATCAGAATAGTTACTCAGAAGTCTGGGATGATGGCTTTCTAATCCATGGAAAACTCTCATGATGACAAAAGAAGTGCTACTTGGATATCTTTCAGTTTGAGCCTTTCCACGATGTCATGTGCTAGTAGGAAACAAAAGTGTTGAATTCAACCATGATATATATTGTAATGATCAGAGCTACATGAGTTCAGAGAAAACCAGTGTTCCATAATAGACCAAAGTACATTGAGATCAAGCATTACATTCTCTATGATGAAGTCTGGAAAAGAGAAGTGGTTCTCCAATATATCTCCACAGATGACAAGATAGTCGATATTTTGGTAAAACCTCTGTCCAAGATGAAAATCTTGCAAACTGAGGATCATGGAGACGACTTCCATATTGAAAAAGGAAGAGATTACTCCCAGGTTGGGAGGGAGAAATGATGTGTTATTGATTTATGGAAGGTCATTTTTCAATTCGAAAAATGGTCCAGGATGAGCAGTTCCTTTCCAGTTCAAAAAGTGGTTTGAGATTTCTGATGGACATGCATTTTCCAGTTCAGAAAATGGTCCAGATAGGACAGTCATTTTCGTAATGAAAATGGTTTGATATATTGTTGATGTACCATAGACAGTGATTCCCCTTGTGGCCAGTGTGGGGAATGGTCTAGGATAGTCATTCTTCTTGGCAGTCAATCTGAGTAGTGGTCAAGTAGAATGGTCTGCCTCGTCGGGTAGTCATTCTTTCGAAGTTTATAGTTGTGATCAGTTTAGAAGAATGGTTTGTTTTGGAGGTTGGTGCAGGACAGTCATTTCCATTAGGAAATGGTCCATACATTCATTCCCTAGGTCACAATCATTCTATCCAGATTGCACTATGGTTAGTGTCAGATGAATGGCCCAGTTAGGTGAATGGTCTAGGCTCAGCAATCAAGGACAGGCATTCCCTAGGGCAGACTCATTCTCTCCAAGTTGCAATGTGATTAGTGTCGGAGGAATGGCCCAGTTAGGTGAATGGTCCAGGCTCAGAAATCAGGGATAGTTATTCTTTTATGCTTGAGAAGAATAGTCTAGATAGCCCATGGATGATGTTTTACTTTTTGAGGGAAGATGCTCTTCCAAATCTCACAAATGTGAGTGGAAGAATGGCCCAGCTGACTAATTTTATATCATGATATTATTTCTATGCAGGTTGATATTAGATGATATGATTTCTATGGAGACTGTATGTCTTTGGAAAGTAGATGTATGCTATTGTGGTGGATGTGTTCCACTAGTTGTGACTATGTGTCATTGATTAAGTAGTCGTGTGCTAATCGATAGGTTGTGTACCACTGGATAGTAGTTGTGTACTACTATGGATAGACATAGTTGTGTTCTATTGAATGACATTGTTATGATTTCCATGTAGACTATCAGTAGTGTTGAAAATGATTATCAGCTAGATGGATAGTCAGTATGTTGGTGGACAGACATTCTCCAGAAGGAAAATGGTCCATGACATTTATTCTTCTAGGACATATGTCTGGATAGTCCTTGTAGCCCATGGCGTGGCTTCTAGCATCTGTTGAAATAGTTATTCTTCTAGGACATATGTATGGTTTAGAAGAATGGTTCTTGTATCACTCTATGGAGTGAGTGACTTATTTAGTATCATGCATGATTTATCAAATGGAGTATGGCTTCGAGAGATGATGCAATTGATGCTATCATATGATATTGATAATGATGATGGTGCTCGTGATCTAATCATGAGATAGCATGTATGGCTATGATGTTGTTACCAATTGAATGATATGTTTTTTCTCAATACCATTGCTTTAATTACCTCCTTAGCTAGGAGGGAGTGTTGATATTATGGTAGTTGTGGGAGGTATTAAACTCCACTTATAACCCTGACAAAAATAGAATATTATGGGAAGCAAGAAGAAACCCTAAGTCTATGGACATAACTCTAGAAGACAAGTCAGCTAAAGGAAATATTTAATATTGAGTTTTATCCTCCAGAATGAGAAGTCGTCCCATGCATCTAAGGAGAAGCAGTATAAATAAAGGACTCCAGATCTCATTTGACACACACAACTCGTAACTGCAAAAATGTAAGATTGTTCACTGCAAAAATTGAGTAAGTGTGCAAGTCTGGAGAGTAGCTACAGTTGCATCTACTACAACCTGTATTCTCGATTTAGGCTTGGACTTTCTATTAGTTATAGTTTGGACTTTATGCCTTGTGTGCTATCTCTGGAGAGAGGTATGCTACATTGATTGGTTATTAGGCCTAGGGTTTGCTTCCAGAATTATTCTTTGTCAAGGTTAAGGTGCTCGGGGGTGGCTTCGGCCTATGGTTGGGTGACAATATTGCTATATTGTCTATGGTTAAATGAGCACACCTATTATTTCTAACACTACACACTTTGATAGAATTCAATGTATCTGAAGTAGCCACTGATGATTTGAACTAGCAGAGGAAAACCTAGAAGATCTACTCAGCTAAAAGCAAAACCCTGGTAGTTTGAAGTGTATGATATCTCACTTTAGCAAAATCCCCAGCCAAACTTGGTGTACTTAAGATTGTAGGTGTTGAAATGTGTTATTGATTGCGGTATTGAATTTTGGTCTACATCAAATTAAGAACAGTTAACAAGAATAGAAAGAGAAGACAGAAACAAAGAAAATGGATCATATATGCGGAAATAAATGTGTTTTGGACATTGGAAGCATTTTATACATAAATTGACTAAAACCCGAACATGGCATTGACATAATGGAAGGATATTCATGCTTCACTTGACAGATCCCTTATTTCCTATCCGATAACATAAAGACTGTATTATTGGATACAATATATTCTACTGGAAGCATCAGGAGGCTTTGATCCTTTTCATAAAATGTTGAAAGATCAAAAGTAGGCAACATGGAACGTTGCAGGAAACTATAACAATTGATCAAAGAGGAGTCCAAGGAAGTCATTATTGGAGATAAATAATGATATCCTTAAACAACAATTTTCATATTATTAAATGAAGACAATTTTTGTTTGTTTGTGCTCAAATTCGTTTCAGCTCATTGGATAACTCTAACTGCTGGAACCATTTATCTAAATATATAAAAGAAGAAGCATTAAGAAGCAAGATTAAAAGGAGGAAAACCTCGGAGAGAGGGGTATGCTTGGATCATAGTGAATTTTTTCTTCTTTCATCTATCATTCATCCTCGTTTTTTCAGCAGGGATTTGATGAAGTTGTTGGCACCAGGGAATGTTTTGCAGAATGAGAGAAGGAGGCAAAGGAGGATTAAGATTGGGTTGCGTCATTGAGGTAATCAATTTATTTGTTTAAGTCTGTTGTAATTTAAGTCTGATTTTCAATACTAATTAGTTTGCTCTTATGCAGATAATTACTTTGAATTTCACCGATATTGCTCCATTAAAAAACAAACTTGGTTTTTCTCTTTGTCTTTCTTATGTGTTTGATTATTCACTGTATGATGTAACATACCATGTTGGATAATTAAAGACTATAACTTTGATCCAAGTCTACACATAAACTTGAAAGCTTCAACAAATCCAAAAAAATGTATGGGGATTTCATTTAATAATAATAATCACTTTTTGACTATAAAATACAACTTTTTATCATTTTGTCTTTATTCTTTTATTTCTTTTTACACAATATTTAAAAAATATATATACAAAATAATCTTATTTTTTTTTTTTAATTAGTTTTAATTAGTTTTTCATTTTTCTTTCTTTTTGGTCTTGGTCTGATTAGTTTAACTTTCTATTTTATTAATAAAAACAAAAAAACAAAAAAAATACCACAATATTTAAAATATATATATACAAAATAATCTTGTTTTTCTTCTTTAAATTAGTTTTAATTAGTTTTTCATTTTTCTTTCTTTTTGGTCTTGGTCTGATTAGTTTAACTTTCTATTTTATTAATTAAAACAAAAAACAAAAAATACATTTCATTCACTAACTTTGTTTAAATATTTTTTTGGGTTCTTTATGAGTTTAAATTACACTTTGTTTAAATATTTTTTGGGGTTCTTTATGAGTTTAAATTACTTGTTGTAATCTTCAAGTTGATTTTATTGTATTTAATCATCTTTTATTAACTTTATATTATTAAATCTTCACTAGCTTTTTCTTTGACATTTCACACAAGCAAATATAAAAATTGCAAAGCTATAAAAACTTATAAAAATTTGATAATTAGAAAGAAAATAAAAGATTATTTTAATTATACTCTTTAGGGTTTTATTTTTAGAGTTTAGTTAGTTTAATTTCTTTTCAATTTTTTGCACTTACATTTTTCATACTAACTTTGTTTAATTACATTTCATTTACAAAGACAAACACAAAATGTTATAAGTTATAAAACACAATAAAAATCAAATATTGCAAAATAAAAAATGTAAGATTCATGCTTAGGCTTCTATGATGTTAGAGTATAATGTGTTTTATGTCTAGGCTATAGAATAGGGTGACCATTCCCTCCTCTTCTTGGTTTAGCCGACCAAGAGGTTCAAAATGTTGGTGTTAGGAACTTCTTAGTTCTTTGGTATCAACACCAGGGGCTACCAAAACCATGTTCCCAAAACCACCATTGTTGACCTAACAATTTTGACTATTTCACCTAGTCAAGTTTAACCTAATATTCCCCACTTTAAACTTGACTTGGGGTTTCCCTTGACCAAATATGGCCAAATTGGCCAAGTGAATCTGCACCACTCACCATTGGGCCCTATCCCCCTCAAAGTTATCTAGGAATCTTGCATGTCCCCCTATCACCTAGGTCTAGGTCTAAACTTTATTGGTAAGTTACTAGGGGTATGAATGCCTAACTAGGTCTTATAGTCATATGCCCATTTACATGCAATAAAAAAATTCAACTCCATTATAATAAATATTTTTTTCATTGTTGTTATTTAACCTCCACCTACTTCTTGCATTTTCTTGAAGAATTGTCCACCGCGACTACACTCACACTTGAGATGACAATATAAGAACAAACAAATCACTCACCGCATGCAACAACATCATCTCGTTGGTGCATTTTGAAACACTTTGGGTGTATCCTCCAAACTGTCAAACTTGGAATACATATCCATAAGAGCACTCTTCATAAACTCATCCCAGTCCATTTAAATCTTAATTATCTTCCCGTGAACCTTTTCCAGAGTTGTTCTCTCTCTCTCTCTCTCTCTCTCTCTCTCTCTCCAAACCTTTGAGAGATCACATCTTCACTCCCTCGGGATCCCTTCATCCCAAATATTTACTACGAGTTCAACTTCCATGATTTTCCTTCACCAACACTTTAATCTCCTTCATGGTATCCCTCCTCACAAACTAAATAGTAGTACTCTTGTTAAGAGAGGGGCCTGCACTACAAATGTGGTTGAATATCAACATTGAATTAGACATAACCACTAGATGACGAGACCGCCTTTGCGCTCATCTTGTTAGATGTCCTTGCGATCTCTTCTTTTCACCCCATCATCCATGTGTTCTTCGACCATTCCCGACAGCTGAACCCTTGACCTTGTATTTGTTGTATGTTATTTGACACTACTTGCTACTATTTGGCACATCAAGTGGGTCATTTCCTCCTTTTGGCCCTCGCTAAACCAAGGGAATCAAACACATAACCATATATGAAGCTTCTACTGGGGTGACCACATCCAATGTCACCTTCTCCTTCAACAACAACTTCCTCAGTTCAATCCCATACGTCAATGGGGAGAACTGTCATTTTCTTTGTAATCAACCCTTTATCTGCCCCCTAGGACCAACTTAGTTACAATATTTGCATATTTTTTCCTAATGACCATGTCCAACATGTCTAGAACCTCAGGATCCATGGTGACTCCATATTGTTTTGATAAACTAAGTTCTCTACATTTGGATAGCAATATGAGGGGAAATCATGTATCTTCCAAAAGATTCTTTTTCACGAGCACATATTTATCCTTAATAACATGGATAATCACCACATGATCTCCTTTGTCAATGAGATTATCAATAGCCCAACTTAGGGAAACTTTATTGGTGTTTGATTTATCGACAACCACTCCAATAGTCTTGTTTTTTTCCTGGGACATTATTTCTTTGCTTCTTATAGATTCTTGTTTAGGATTTGGAGATTTAGTCACAATTGCCCTTTGATCGTCTTTCAACTTTGGAGAATTGCATACTTTTGGTTTATGATCCTCATAGGCATGATGGCTCTTGTTCTCTTTCTCTCACAGAGCTTCTCTTTAACCTCACTTTGATACCAAATGAAGGAAATAAAAATGCGAGGAAAATTTAAAATAAACCAAAACATTGTGTTATCCCCATTTTGTGGATAACTAAGGAGATGATGTCTCAAGGCCCTCAGGTTGCATATATGGAGTGTTGAGAGACTACATGACTAGAAGTACCCTTTTCACAGATGGAAAATCCACCCACCACCATAGATGGTCATAGGTTTGCAGATGGAATCCACCACACCAGCTGGCTTCCGGAAGGCAATGGGCCTTGCTCCATGAGGTACAAGCTAGTATTATGGTGAGCATCATTTCAATATTTAAGCCATTTGATTATATTGTATCCTAGATTGCTCTATATTTCATGATATTTTCTTGGACATTATGCATTTTTCCCTACTTCGCCTCGGTGGTTGACATTGTGCCCTAGTAAGTGGTTTTCCTTGGGGATGGTTTTTCTACTGGGAACTCTCTTAATGAACCATTGTGCCATTCTCGACCATAATTTCCACTTTCCATCATTATTCTCCTCCATTTCCTTATCTCTTGGGATTTTAGGGTATATTGACCCAAGAAGGGGTTGTCCCTCATTCTATGGGAAGAAGGGGCTAAAGGCCCAGAGGGGTTGGTGTTGGGTAAAAGATAAAAGTTTTATATAAACCTTCCAGATGCTTCACCCAAGTATCACCCAAGAAAGAAATGAAATGCTTATCTTTGAAAAAAGGGGACCTACAATATAATAAAGAAATTCTTGAAAGGTTAATTGAAGGATAGGAGGTCTCATCACGAGCCGACCAGTCACATCCATGGATATCTAGTGGTATAACATTGTCATCATCTGGTCACCAAACAAGGGAAATGGCTTTGAGTTGCATGCATAGAGAAAGGGGGTTATCATGAAAGAAAATACAAAGAAAGAAATATAAAATGCAATTGATGGGCTTGGAAAAAGTGCATTGTGGATGAAGGTACCACACACCCTGAGCTACAAAGTCACCCATAAATGAGACACTACGAACCCTTGTATGTCATGATTTCTATGACCATTGAGTCTTGACCCCATCCACTTCATCCACTTTGCATGGCTTAGAGAGGCATCTCTTGGAAACTCTCCTTAACCTTGGGAAAGATCTACCCAATAGGACACCTCGTCAACCCTCCCAAATTTAAGCTTGAAAAGTCACATAGTGTCTTTGAGTTGTTAATTGTTTTATATAGTGATATTTGATGCACATGCTTAGATGGCTTATTTATTGATTGGATTAACTTATCATGATGTTATGACTTGAGATCCTTGTTGATTAAGGTTGGTTGTCATTGATGTCAACCCTTGAAGAAAGCCCCGTAGCACAAAGGTTTGGGTAATGGACCCAAGATTGTTTGATGTAAATATCACTCATTATTATTTTTTCATGGTTTATAAGAATTAAATATGGATGAACTCCAAAGTGGTACCCTTATGGTGAAATCCCTCATGGGAAGACGCTTTGCGGAGTAAGAGAACCCATTCTTAATTGTGGAATAATGAGATGAAGAACAATGAATTTTTTCAGGGAAACTATCCTAGATGGATAGTGCTTGTCATTCCATTTTCGTTGGTATGTAGAACGTCACATAAATCCTCACGGTTAGAGAGTTATGACCATGTGAATTTGGAGAACCCAGGTTTGGGTAATGGACCCAAGTTTGTTTGATGGATAACGGTATGATTTTTTATATATTTGAAGGTAATACTATTCTAGATGGATATTACATGTCATTCCATTTCTGGTGGTATGTGGAATGTCACATAACTCCTCATGGTTTGAGATTTATGGCCTTACGAAGTTGGAGAACCCTCATATGTTATCTAGAAGCCGCAAAAGGTCAAAGTAGTCAAAGTGGTTTAAGAGATTTTAAAAGTTAAATAATAAAGTGAAGTGATGAGTGTATTATAATTCAAAGTGAATACAAAATAAATTATTTCAATAATAA
>JZKD02S1592938.1:98536-125386 GCA_000966675.3 Picea glauca
AAATCAGATTTGGATGATGAAATTGATGAGGGATTTTGGTTGAGGTACATGTTGAGTACATGGTTGAGACAAGTAGTTGATGAGTTGGCACATACATGAGGTGTATAGTTGATTAATAAGTCATAGTTGATGAGTAGTTGACACATGATTTGTAGACACTTGGTACATGGTTGGATCCACTTGTTTATGGTACAGGTTGTTTGGTACAGGTTGGTGCATGGTTGATGCACTTGTTTATGGTACAGGTTCAGGTACAGATTGATGCATGGTTGATGCATGGTTTAGATTTATTGGTACAGATTTACAACGGTATATCTCACAGTGAAAGTATGACAGTGGTTCCATCATTCTACTTCTACTTCAAGGTGGCAGGATGAGGCAAGGACAGGTGGTTGTAGCCACCTTTCGGTTGTATCCGGAGAACATAAAGGGTTGTAGACTCCTTCTGGTTGTAGCCAGGGAATTGGGGAGTTGGAGCTTCCCTCAGGTTGTAGCCTGAGAAACTAGGGGTTTGGAGCCTCCTTCCAATTGCAGCTGGAAAACAAAGGAATTTGGTGCTTCCAATGAATGTAATTCTTCAAGACATATAAGAAAAATCATTATGTGGTTTTCTCCCAATTTGGGTTTTCACGTAAAACACTGGTGTATTGTGTATGTGTGTGATTGTTTATTTCTTACTGGTCATTATTGGATAATAATTCTACATTGATATAACATTTGAAGAAAAAGGATTATAATTACACTATTATTGATTCACCCCCCCCCTCTCAGTAATCCAACATTCCTTGGAGGGTGTGCTCATTTGTCTTTGCAAGACCTAGTTGGTGGACAGTTTTGGGAGAACAAGCCTAGCCTGGGCTTCCATGGGGCTACAAGCCCACAGGTTGGATGTCAGGGGCCTACATGTCAGATGAGAGAGATCAGACTTGGAGGGCCTTGATGATGACCTGGACAGCCTATCCCATCCTTTACTTGCCAAACGATTTTCCCAGGAGGGGAAAAATGTTCTACTTTTAGCTTGACGTCATGCTTTTGGGGCTAGGGCATGGTGGTGAGGTGCCACTCTTTTGACACATGGACGTTTAAGGAGGAGAAGGGTATTCACCATGATGATAGTGCTTAGATGCTTGACATGTGGCCTTTAAAGGCCTATCCATTCTTCTCCAACACCAACGACTTCCTCAAAGTGGCAAAATGTCTCCTTAAGGGGTGACGTCCTCCTAAATTAGGGTTTTATTTGTGAAAAAAGTGAAAGTTTAAGTGAATTGTTTAATATTACTTTGTTAAGGGGGAAATATTAGGGTTGTTTACCCCTAATATTGTGTTTTACTCCTTAATTTATGGACAAACTATGTTAGCTACATTTTGTATAAATCGAGATCATAAGATCTCATTTTAAACACAACTCTCCCTCTGTGAGAGGCCTGGGTTTGAAATTTCTATCTATCTTGGTTTTTTTTATCTCTTTTGCACTTGTGTATGGATATACTTATAAATGGTTGATGGAAGAAGTGATGCATTAGCCTTGGAAGGCTATTCTATTGCTATTATGGTGGATTATCTTGGCATTTTTCCTTGAATTGGTATGGTTTTCACTTTTCTTGCTATCATTTGTTTCACTTCAAGGTTATTGTGCTAGGGACTAGGTGGGAAGTATAAGGGCATACACCCCCACCTTATTCTTCATCACTTTATATTTCATCTTATTGATTTTATGAGGGTTTGCTAAGAGAACTATAAGGGAATACACCCTCTTAGCCTAAACCCTAGCCTAGAGAAACTTTCCTTGGGAAGTAAAATGGATTACACCCCCAAGGAGGTAGCTTCTCTAAGCTCCTTTTGACTCCATTAACCCAATAGTAAAGGCACTAGTCATAATTTTTTGCATTGGAGATATAAAATTGTTTCCTTGGGAAACATAATTTTTGACTTTTTGAAAGTTTTATTTCTTGAGGTTGGTTTGCCTCATTGAGAGGAGTTTTCCCCCAATAGGGCATCCCCTCTCTCCCAACACTCTAATTTTTGTTACAAAATTTAACCTGCATCCATTAGGGATGCATAACCCTAGCTACTAACACTCTCATAACTCCTAAACTAACCCTAGACTAGCTCTCTAATTGTGCTCATTTACTCTACTAACTAGGGCACATATTTTGAGATACTTCTTGGCACTTTTCCATGGTTGATTTTTCTGCTGAATGCCACTGAATTATACAGCCATAAGGCTGCAATTTTCTGAATAAAATACATGTTTACAACAACCATCTTTTATTGCTTCTTAAGTGCCAATTTTCAGCCTATATTCATTGCTAAGTTTGATGCTAATTTACCTAACTAGTCTAGATATTTATATGCTGATTTAAAAAAAATTATTTGTTGATATAAACTGATATCTATTGTTGAAAATTAGAGACATCAATCTTAAATTTCTGATCCAACTAACATCTATCATTGCAAAGTGCATTTTATTGTGTCTCGGGCAGGTACAATCATCTAGAGAAGTACTAAACATGTGGGGAAACAAATACTTGACTTGTAAGGCATCTCTCCCTACCTTTTTCTCCACTTAGATTTGAACTCTAGGGGATTCATTTTTGTTTCTCTCCATATCCACCTCAATCCCCCTAGGGTCATCGGGATTGCCTCCCTAGAGTAACCTAGTCACCCTTGAAGTGTGGAACCTACATCGAGGTGACATTGGGTGTAGGATTCCCAAGTTGTATCACTTTCCTTGTGGTTGGGTCAAAATTTTCCCAACCTACAACCTGCGCTATAACACATAGAAACAACACAAAAATTTTATCCTAGAAAACCCAAACCGGGAAAAACCAACTAACAGATCTATTAGTTCCTTGACTAAACCTAGCCAAGTCAGTCAACCTCCTAGCCTCAGCCAAGTGAGCCTTCACTACTCATGTCCTGACATGTTACAATGGAGTATCACCATCCTTTTAAAGGATTTCATTACTTGCAATCCATGGGATCTAAAACCAAGGGCTACCAAAACCATGTGCTCGAAACCACCACTTTTGACCTAATAACTTTTACTCTTTCACCAAGACAAGTTTAATCTAACATTGTGGTGCTAACCATAGTTCTTAACTCTTGTGGACATGAGACATCTAGATGGCCACAATTATACAATAGTGACTCTAACTGTGTTGATCCATATCAAACATTGAGTGTATACAAGCTCGTTCCAGAATTTCATCTCCATGATGGATTTCTATGTCATAGGAACCACCTTTGTGCCCCTTCAAGCAAGTGTGCAAAGATTATTATGGAATATCATTACAGTCGGGCAACGGAACACTTTGGTGTGGACAAAATAGTGGCAGTATTGCAAAATCATTTTTATTGGTCGAAGCCTCAACAAGATGTCTGCAAGTACATCATATCTTGTACTACCTACACCATTGCCAAACCCGCCATTAAGAAACATGGGATATACACCCCTCTGCCTACTCCCGATAGGCCTTGGGAGTCCATCTCCATGGATTACATGTCTGGTCTACCTTCAACCAAGCATGGGAATCATTGTGTCTTCATGGTCATTGATCAATTCTCTAAGATGGCAATGTTGGCACCTTGCAAGAAGAGCATCACAGTTGAGGCCACCGCTAAGCTCTTCTTTGAACATGTTTGGGTTCATTTTGGGATCCCACGGACCATTATTTTAGATCGAGATAGTAGGTTCTTGAGTACCTTTCGGTCCAGCCTATGATCGATGATGGACACCAAGTTGTTCAAATCGACTGCCTTCCACCCATGGACTAATGCATGAATAGAGGTAGTCAACAAGATGATTTTCCATATCCTGAGGATGTATAATTCCAAACATTCATGCACATGAGATGAAAACCTTACTTATATTCAACATAGCTACAACAAATCCCTCCAAAACTCTATTGGTTGCAACCCTTTTAAGGTGTGCTAGGGGTTCTATCCATTAGCCCCCATTGACATAGCTATGCCCATTGTACTTGCACAGAAAGAGTCCCCCCATGCTCAGACCAAGGTTGATCGAGCAGCCAAATTTGTTGAGTGAATCCAGCACATTCAAGCATAGGTTCATGATATTTTGCAGAAATCCAACACCAAGTACAAGCAGTGCCACGATCAGCATCGAGTACCGCACAAGTTTTAGGTGGGAGATAAGGTATGGTTTCATTTGCAGAAAGAGCACTTCATAGGACCCCATCAGAAGATCCACCCACCCTGATATGGGACTTACACCATCACCAAGGTTGTGGGTGAGAACACTTTTGAATTAAGTATTCCCCCTTTTCTTGGCTTGCACCTGGTATTTAATGTGGAACTGCTTCAACCATATTTTCCACCTCTACTCAACACTTGTCCCCTACAAAACTCAATCTTGATTGCATTGAAAAAGAAACAGTTGGTCAGATCATGGACACCAAGACGAAGGGCACCTTCTAGTAGAACATCCAACTCTATCAGGTCATCAAAGCAAGGCAGTTTCTTCACCAAGGAAAGTGGCTCACCATGAGTCAGATTCAATATAAGTTTCCCCATCTAATGGAGGAAGTTGATGCAATGGGGACCATTACTTCCTAAGGGGAGAGAATTGATCCAGGTGGATGTTGGTGGCCACCCACCTGTTCCACCAATTTAGAATGGTTCCACATCTTGGAAGTTTTTCTACGGATTTTCGGGTCCCAAACTTCTAGGGTCATTTTGAGGCCCTAAATGACGCTTTTTTTTGACATGGCATCTCTCATTACATGTCGAAGGCATGTATTGGGCTATTTGAAATGTGTACTTCTCGGCTATACCTTTCCAACAGGCTACCAAGTTTCCCAAATGGAGATTGTATGTAAAAGTAACACCCCCAAGAAGTTGATGTATCAACTATCCACATTGGGGCTCACAAACCTTTTAGTATTTTCTCATTGATGGTTTATGTTAAAATTCGTTTTCATCATTTTTGTAATCAATTTCTTATGAATGAGCATAGTCGACACATCTTTATCTTCATAGATAAGCTACCACCATTCTAGCTAGCTTGTGTGCTTTGCATTTTACAGTCTTTTGTATTTCAGACAATCATTAATAGAATTTGACTTTAACTATATTATTTTTTTCCTTGCAATATCTTTGTATGTTTCCTTGTTATGTATTTTCCTTCATTTTTTTCTCAATATAATCTGAATCAATTCAAGATGATAATGTCAACCATAAGGGTAAATAGTTTTGGAAGAAAGGAGAGAAAACTATTTTTAATCATACTTTTTACTTATCTCCTTGCATATTTACTAAAATTTCGAGTGCAGAAACTCATTGGATGTGGAATCAATTTCCACATCCAATGAGTACCCACCTTGCATACTTTTAATAGACCTTGTGATATAAATTGGAAATACATGAAGAAAATGTGTTTAATTTTCAAGAAACATGTTTTTGTTTTCATGTATTTCCAATTTATCCCATGGTGTGTCTATCAAAAGTATGCAAAGTAAATACGCAATGGATGCATAATTAAAGTATGCATCCAATGAGTTCCTACACTTAAAATTTGAGTAAACTTGTAAGGAGATAAGTCAAAAATATGATTAAAAATGTACTTTTCTTTCTTTCCCTCTGAAAAACCACAACTCTTATCTTATTATTTTAACTCTTATTTTATTATATTATATAGGAGACCCATTTTAGACTTCAAGATTTCTCTAATGGACCCCCTAATACAAAATTTTCACATTGCACCCCACTAAATATAACCCTAGATCCAAAAGTTGTTTGAAAAAACATATTTCAAGGTGTGTGACACTAGAACAATGATGTAGTTGTCAATGATGTTAATATTCCATCCTATAAGATTACATGATGTACTTGTTTAATGGCTCAGTACTACACTCTTATACAAATCAATGCCTCGAAGATCAACATAGGGCATGTTGGAATTCATAATGGGAAAATACACGTGTCTAAGGTGGCATAATTTAGTTTTGCTAATTTGTTTGGTTTTTACGACCCTCGGACCATTTTTACAGATGTCCCTAATTATCATTTGGATGTGAATTACAACTTTCGATGTAACGGAAAGTGAGCATCATATTGATGAACTACTAGCTCCATTGGATTCCAAACATCACAATTATGCTAGGGGCACCCTTCATGTCAGAAGAGGTATTTCTTAAGTATTGGAAAGTGCCATGAATATTAAAATATATTTCTTCAAACCAAGGTAGTTGTTGTTGGAAAATTAATACTTTTTAAGAACATAATCCTTGCTCAAAATTGCTTCAAAATTAAGTCCACTAAGTAATTTCTCTGAACTAAATTCACTTAGACCCACTACCATTTCTCAAAGAAATCTTTTCCCAACACCCACCATCCACATACTAATTATCCCACCATCCTTATGTTGCATGGGTGCCTTGACCTTTGGCCTCAACCTTTCTAAAGTGAATGGAGGTTGATTATTAATAGCAAACAAAAAGACACAATTGTTGTCCCAAATATAAAAATAATTGTACTAAGTTTTACATAAAAGGAAGTTTGTTCACTATTTATATTGGTCATTAGTGTAAGGATGGAAGTTTGTTTACATACAATGTATGTAAACATATGAATTTATGACATAAAATTGAACTTAGATGAAAGGTAAACGAACAAATGTTTTGTTCACTATTTATAATTGAGCCATTAATGCAAGTATTAAAGGTTGTGTTCATAAAAATGAACTTAGCATCATTCTTGAAATATGCTTAACCCACAAGATAGTAGAAATGTTTTGCAATCTCTTATGTTGAGAAAGTTATATTACAAGGGATTAAGATTACCATATTTAGAGAGTGAACTTCCATGAAAAAAATATATATATTCATGGTTGTGGAACTTTGGAAGTGGCCTATAGGAAGTCCATTGAGAGAAAGGGATGTGTTTCTTATTTTGCAATTTTGCAATGGAAGAAGGAGCACATCCATAACTAAGTATCCAATTTCCAATTTCCAATTTTTGTAATGACACTACATGATTTTAATGTTCTCCTGCATTATCTTTTTTCTAGGAAACTCTCCTGGGGAAAACTTGTTGGGAACTTCCCCTCATTTTGAAGATGGTACCCAAGATAAAACCATATTTTGTAGGGAACAAGGCTACTCAACAAAAGAATTAATATGTTACAATATAAATCAGCTCACTAAGAACAACATGTCACAAAGGTGGGATTCAAACCTGGGTGGGGATCAGGATAACAACTTCCCCACCCACCATTTGAAATACACCCACTTGACATGTTCTCGTGCATTATCATTGACATACTTGTACCCAATGAGGATTTGGATTATGTTGTGATAAAAACTCATAGAAATAGGATCTTTGGACAAACTACCATTGCAATCATAAAGTGCTCCTATTGTTACCATTGTAAACCCAATGATTCTACATGATCTTTTAACTTGTTGTAATTGTTAAAATAATGATTTCCCATATGCACAAGAAGAAAGGAAGATGGAAATCATTTTGCAGTCACCATAAATTCATGAATATGCAATCTACAAGATTTAGGAAGTAAATTTTTACAAAGAAAATCATTTTGATACATAGAACAAAGTGACATGGATCAAGAATAGAAGTATGATTTTACTATGCAAATCATTTTGATACCTAGAACAAACTAAAATGGATTGAAAAGAATACCAATGGATTGAAGTGCTTATACAAATAGATTTAAATCACAAACATGAATTAATTCAAGGAAACCGAGTCATAAATATTTCATTAAAAAATGTATATGTTTGGAGTACAATTCCAAATTGGCCCAAATGTAGATATCCCAAAGTAAATGTATTGTGTCATATTTGCATGTATATATTACATATTGGCATGTAGTTCACAAACTAAAAATTGGGATGTCATGTCCAAAGAACGAAATGGAAAATGGAGGATTCCAATAACCCTAGAAACCCTTTCCAATGACATGTGCATCTCAAAAGTTAATCTTCCTCTTTCTAACGAAGATCAAGTCTTTGTTTGTCTAGGATTAGAGTTCGTCTTCAAATACCACAATTATATATATGAGTTATTTCCCCAATTTATAAATTAACCAACTTTAAATTCAGTGTTCCTTAATCCTTGAAAATTGAAACACAACCAAGTATATAGAGAACATAATTGTAGATTCACCAGAAATAAGTGTTATGACATCTTTTGACACCTCCATGTCTAATATGCCATATTGGCCACCATATACCCCTTTTGCTAACTTTGATCACTTTGTAAACTGCCTAAATAGCCTCCTTGGCAATGCACATGCTCTTCATGTTCACAAGGAGCACGTGCCTCAAAAAGTGGATACAAAAATACAAAATTTGTGAAAATCACATTCTCATGAGCAAGGTTTATGAAAAAACTACTTCCATAACTTTCTGAAATCCATTCCAAACTATCTAAACCAACTTGAAATGGTATAAATCGAGGCCTAAATGGAAGGAAATGGTAAACAATGATACAATACCACAACTAGCATTTTTATATCCTTTTGTCAGAGTAATTAGAGGTGATTGTTTCCCCTGGGTTTTTATGACCTTTAGCCATCGAAAATCCCTTGCTTTCTGAGTATTTTCTTCTTTTCATGCATTTCAGGTGAAAATATCTCATTTTCCCTCATCCTACTGCATGAAGAAGAGTTGGAGTCTTGAAGCAGTCATAAGCGGCCTGAGGAAGGAGGAATTCAGATGACGATTATGGAAGGTGCATACAATGAATCAGGTAAAACTTTGTATAGTCCTATTTTCTATTAATATAAATGGAAGGCCTCTCTTCTTTCTCTCCCCAAATTCAGTGTTTGTTTTCAATAATTGATGTCCTTATGTATTTGGTGATGGAACTAACTCTCTTGGTTAGTTAGTTAAGATTTGTTATTGTAATCATGTTTATGATTTTATTTTTGGTTTGAGAAATATTTCTTGTCTTCTTGTGTGTAGGTCTAGAGCTTAGATTGGAGCAAGGACAAGTGGAGCAGGATCAACACACGACGTCTCATATTTTAACATACATCAGGACTAGGTAGGTCCTCCTTGTAACCAAAAAGTAGTTACAACAATTAGTTGTAGGCTTATCGTTGATATGTAAACTTACATGGATATTCCACTGGAACAGTTCATCACAACAGATCTAATAAATAATGAAAATCCTTATTATTAAGGTTATTTTTCCTTTAGATCTCAAACTCTTGATTATTGTCTTTCTTCTTAAAAAAACATATGAAAGAGTTCAAATGTGAAAAATAGAGAACACAAATAAATGCACACACCATCCACAAATAAACACAAGATATGACCTGGGAAACCCAATGTGGGAGAAAACCCAACTAGAAGGTGAGGTTGTTCTACTCTCGTTTCTCTGGTGTAGAAATGATGCAAGTATAAAGAAAGAGGCACTCTCTATGGAGTTGCCTTTGACCTGTGGCCTATATGGATGCTACAAAATATCTCCTCCTATGTTATGCTCATGGAATACCACTCTCAAATGTTTTTCTCAGCTATGGAACAAGATACAATGCAAAAGAATGGAACCCCTTCTCATCCTAGTGGCCTAGTTTTAACATAGCCTGGTAGCCATCTAGGGGTAGGTTTTTGACTTCCTGAGACCTCAATTGTGATGGGTTTTTGAACCTTCTAGAATATTCTTGAAATTTTATACATGACTAGCCCCATATGCATGAGTAATGGGGGTTAACGTGGCATCCTCTCATACCATGGTGGTCAACGCAATAGGCCAACTTGCAGAAGGCATAATTTTTTCATACGAACTCTGATTAATGCACGGTCTGCACTGATGGAAAGGTCTCAGAGTGTAGAACACCATAAAGGAGGTGTGGAAAATATATGGACACCAAAACTACAAGAAAACTCCATTTAATGCCTCAAAATGGCCCTAGAAGGTTTTTTATCCCAATTTTCCAAAGTGGGACCTGCCACTAAAATGGCCCTGCATGTTGAATCCTCAATTTTTTCCACTCTAAAAGGATCCAGATAGATGAAAAAAAATATAATGATCCAATCTGGATCATACCTCCCTATTTAGGGAGGCTTTTGGTCCCCAAAATATTTATTGAATGAGCTAAAGAAATTTTTCCTCTACCTTCTCCCTGGAGTACCACTTTGATTTGCCTGGAAGTTTTCCTTTCAACCCAATCTTCCAAAGGTCATGTTGCCCAGGTCTTGTAGTTTTGGACCTCTTCTGCAAAACTATGTCTTCTCCCAACTCTACTTGAGCATCTTGTGCTAAATCCTCTATGGAAGATAGGACCTACTCCTCCTCTTGATCCAACATGGAAGGTTTGTAGAATTTGAGATTATCCACATTCCCTACTTAGTAAATGTGCATGTATGGGGGTTAACTGTATCTGTAGGAGTTATATCCCACCTTTTCTAATACCTCAAAAGGACCATACTGCAGAGCCTTGGTATTCTTACCAGGACCCTGTAGCCTTTCCTTATTCAATTATAACCATACTCTATCTCTCACTCTAAATGTTCCCTCTATTATGTGTTGTTCATGCCTAATATTGTACTTTTCTTATGACTTCTTCAGTGTCTCATGTAATTTCTTGCAAATGGATCTGCCTTATCTTCTCAACAATTTTTTCTTCCTTTAATGCATCTCCTGTGAGGTCCTCCCTCTCTCCTCCTTCATGTCCATATACAAAATCTAAGGTTGAAGGTGGAAAATATCCAAAGCAAGTTTCAAAAGGTGACTTGCCAATAAAAGTGTGGACTACTATGTCATAAGAGTGTTGTATATAGATCAGATTTTCATCCCAGGTCTTTGTATGCTTATGATTGTAACCCCTCAAAATCTACACCAAATTCATGTTGAATACTTTCATCTTCCCATCTATCTATGGATGGAATGTTGTAGACCTCTTCAACTTAGTGTCCATATTCTCCCACAATGTAGTCCAAAATGCACTGAGAAATCTAGTATCCTTATTTGAGAGGATGCTTATTGGTATCCCAAAGTGCACCCAGACCTATTCAAAGAACAAGTTTTCTACTTCCTGTCCCTTGATGGTCTTTTTACAAGGCACGAGAATGAACATTTTACTGAACCTGTCAACTACCACAAATACATATTCATATCCCTTCCATGTGGTTGGTAAACCTCCCACAAAATCCATGGAAATGTGTTCCCAAGGTCGAGTGGGTACATGTAAGGGATGGTATAGACCTTGATTCATGTTGTTGGTATTGTTGCTACAACAAAGTATACATCCTCTAATATATCATGCTACATCTTATTGCATTATGGGTCAATACACATACCTGTGTAAGTTGGAAAATGTCTTCCTAACATCAAAATTTCATGCAACCTTGGAGGTGTGAGCCTCTATGATAATCTACAATCATTCACCTTTAGGAACACATAGGTTGTCAATCTTGTAGAGTAAACTATTCTGGAAATGATATTCAGCCTTTCCATCACCTTCTTCTATATGAATTTGGCCCTATAGCTGATGAAACACCTCCTTGAATCCCTCATCTTCTCTGTATATCTCTTTGTATGCATCATGGGTAAAAGGCTCCATGTGCATCAAAGTTCCCAAAGCTGTAATATTGGATGTGAGTATCCATGAAATCATGTCTGCTAACTTATTTTTTCTACCCTTCTTATACTTTATGACTAGATGAAATTGTTGTAAAAAACCAATCCACTTGTAATGTTTGGTTTGTTGTAGCTTACTTTGGGCCTGCAAATACTATAGTGGTTGGTGATCTGTGTGGATGATGGTATCCTTTCCCATCAGATAGTTCTTCCACTTTTTGACAGCATGTACCAAGGCATATAGCTCCTTGTCAAAGGTAGGGTATTTTAGAACCACCCCATGAAATACTTCAGAATGATAGCAGACGAGCCTTCCTCCCTGCATTAGTATTTCTCCCTTGGCATACCCACTTGCATATGTCTCCACTTCAAAGGGCTTCTACAAGTTTGGTAGTGAAATCACGGATGCTTGACTGATCTTTATTTTCATCTCATCAAAGGCCTTATGTTGATTCTTCCCCGACTGGAAACTCTTACCACTAGTTGTTATGGCATGGAGTGGTGCAGCTACTGCTCAAAATGAAGCTATGAACTTCCACAAGTATTTTGGTGCCCCAAAAAAACTCCTAATTTCAGTGAAATTTGTAGGAATTGCTCATTTCTTGATGGCCTCCATCTTTGCAGGATCTACCTTGAGCTCCCCTCCACCGATCACATACCCCAAATACACCAAAGATTGTTGAGCAAACTCTCATTTCTTGAGATTGGCCAACATCTAGTGCTTTTTTAGAGTCTCTAACACATGCATAAGATGTGATATGTGATCCTCCCAAGTAGTATTATAAACCAATATATCATCCAAATAAACAATAAAAAATGAATCTAGATAATGGCGTAAAACATCATTCATTAGTTTCATAAATGTAGCCAGTGTGTTGCATAAACTAAATGGCATAACCGACCACTGATAAAATTTGTGCCTCGTCTTGAATGGAATCTTCCTGGTATGTTCTTCTTTGACTTATACCTCATGATATCATGATTTCAAATCTAGCTTGGTGAAGTACTTGGCATGTTGTAGGTGGTCCAATAGATCATCAATCCTTGGTAGAGGAAACAGATTCTTCAGTGTAATCTTGTTTAATGTCCTATAATTGATACACATTATCCAAGTCTCATCCTTCTTGGGTATAATTATGATGGGTGACCCACAAGGTTAGGTACTTGGTCAAATCACACCTACTCCAACAACTGTTACAACTGCTTATTTACTTCATTCGCTTCTAGAACAAACTATCTATATAGCCCAATATTCGGAAATGGGGAGTATGGAAATAACTGTATTTCATGCTCCACATCCTCTTGGGTGGTAGTCCTTTAGGCTCCTTGAACACTCTTGTTTATTCATGTAGCAACTCCTCCAATTGATGTTTCTACTCTTTAGTACACCCCACCAAGGATGCCTTCACTATCATTGACTTATCATTAGACTGATTTTCTCTTAAGAAAATAAAATAGGTTTCTTACAAGAACTAATCAACTTCTTGGTTTCGTTGGCACTTACCATTGAGATATCTGACTTGCATTTATGTGAAATAATGATATAGGACTTCCCATCCTTGATAAGTCGGTATTGGTTGACTCTATGCATGAAGATTTCATCCCTCATATACATGTAGGGGCTTCCAAACACTACTCCACATACATCAAGGGGTACTACGTCCAATTCCACTTCATTAATAAAATCAGCACTTACGAATAATTTAATCTTACATTGTTTCATTACCTTTATATTTGCATCCTTGTTTACCCAATCCAATGGATGGGGGATAGGATGATTGTGAACCTCCAATCCAAGATTTTTACCATATCCATTGCTACGAGATTAGCCTGTGAACCAGAGTCGAACAAAGCATCTATCTTGGTCTTCTTGACCTGATTCTTGGTGTGGAAGATCTTGGTCATCTCCTTCTCTTTCTGGAGATGAAGGCTACTCAGATTCACCTCCTTCTACACATATGTGTAGACAATATTTTTGTCCACAATTGAGCTACTATCAACCTAATTTCTCGATTTTTGGCTAGAAGGTTCTTTTTCTTTCCATCTTTCTTGTGATTCTTCGGGTTCATCTCTGGATGTAGTTTCCAACATTTTTCCTCGATGTAGCCATCAATGTTGCAATGATTGCAATGGTTTCTTAGATATTTGCATTGATGTGTAGTGTTTGGTTTCTTCTTATTTTGTCCCCCTTTCCACTCATTATTCCCCTCCTTGGAAGCTTCCTGGTGCTCTTTCTGCTTTGAACAACTTGGTTGCCCCTTATTTTGGCCTATGTTTTATAGGTACTATGCATGTACAAATGCCTCGTATGTTATCCTTGTCTTGAAGAGAATCACCTGCTTTTGTAGATGACTATGTAAACCCCCCATATACCTAAAGAGTGCATTTGGGTTCTTTGGAGAGATACCCATCATGATGGCCATATTTCTAAACTTAGTGGTGTACTTGTGTACACTCTACCCCTACCTCTACCTAAAGTAGTGCCACCAGATCCATTGGTCCTCTACATACCCAATAGGGTAGAATTGAGAATTGATGAGGATTTTGAAGTCCCCCCACCTAGTTATTGGTGGATCACCCTCTAGCCTAAGTGTTTGTGTGTGGATTTCCCATCAGGTTAAGGCATGGCCATCTAACTTCAATATAGTAAATGAAATCTCCTACTCTTCATTTATATGGTGAACGTTAAAATAAACTTCAATCTAACAAATGAAATCTTTTGGTCTTCAATTTTAATGCATCGATATCACCTTGGTATGGATTTATATCCACTTTCACTTCCATCTTAAATATGGTCTGTGAAGGTTTCATGGCACTCGAACTTGGCTGCTCTTTCTCGAATTCTTTCTGTGACTCATTTCCTGAGTCTTCCTGATCTCTTGATTTCCCCTACAATCTGATATTTGAGTTAGAGCCTCCATCATCTCCAAATCATCCAAGATTACTTGCTAGAGGCACCATGAGGAGGTTCATATTTCGACTAATGTTGGAAATTTTCACTTCCAACCTCTCAAATATCTATTATGCTAGATCTTGAGGATTGTTATAAATAGACTTGTTCACCATGGCTAAGGTTTCTACAGCTTCTCTTTAAGTCGATTCCTGGATCCTGCAAATTCCCATAAATACTCAAAATAAAAACATGCTCCGATACCAATATGATCTGTAGAATGTCATGGATATTCCACTGGAACCGTTTATCACAACAGATCTAATAAATAATTGAAATCTTTACTATTAAGGTTATTTTTCCTTTAGATCTCAAACTTTTGATTACTGGTTTTCTTCTTAGAAAAATGTATGAAAGAGTTCAAATGTGAAAAATAGAGATCATAAATAAATACACACACCATCCACAAATAAACACAAGATATGACTTAGGAAACCCAATACGGGAGAAAACCTAGCTAGAAGGTGAGGTTGCTCTGTTCTCTTTTCTTTGTTATATAAATGATGCAAGTATAAATAAAGAGACACCCTCGATGGAGTTTCCTTTAACCTGTGGCATGTATGGTTTATACAGGATATCTCCTCCTCTATTATGCTCACAAAATACCACTCTCGGATTTTTTTCTCAGCTATAGACCAAGATACAATGCAAAAGAATGGAGCCCCTACTCCTCCTAGTGGCATGATATTTAACATAGATCAATATCCATCTAGGGGTAGGTTTTTTACTTACTCAACCTTCAATTGTGATAGGGTTTTGAACCTTCTAGAATCTTATTGAAATTACATACATAGCTAGCCCCATATGCATGAGTAATGGGGGATGATGTGGCCTCCTCTCGTATCATGATGGTCAACACAATAGGTCAACTTGTGGGAGGCATAACATTTTTATACGAACTCCAATTGATGCATGGTCCACACTATTGGAAAGGTATCAGAGTGTAGAACACTGTCAAGAGGGCATGCAAAATTTTGGACACTAGAACTCTAAAAAAACTCCATTTAATGCCTCAAAATGGCTCTAAAAGGTTTCAAACCCCAATTTTCCAAATTGGGACCTGCCACTAAAATAACCCTGCAAGTTGAATCCTCCATTTTTTTTCCACTATGAGAGGATCGAGATAGATGAAAAACAATATAATGATCCAATCCAAATCAATCTTACAGATAGAAGTGCATTGTTCTTCAAACTTATATGTTAATAGTCCACCCTAGCTATAGGATAAATTCATCTACAATAGAATTGGTGGCTCCTCTAGGGAGAACTCCTTGAGTTCTTCTTGTTAGAGTTTACCTTACTACTTTTTGTATTTTCTGGTATTTCTATCATAGTCATCTTTGTGTTTGTCTTACTATTAGTACTATAGACTAGTCTTCAAGGTATTTTTGAGAGACTTTGAGAATTTTTTTCCAAAAACAGAATATGTATGATTGTTTCCTTTAGTAATAGAGTGTTCACATGTTGGTTTATCTCAAAAAAGGAGTGTATGCACACTTGTTTCTCTCATAGAAGGAATGTGTACATGTTGGGAATCAAAATTTCTCAGTTTTTATCCCTTTTTTCATTCCTTTTTTGGTTCCTTTTTCAGTGTTTTTATTGTTCTGAGGGTTAGGGCCTGCAAGTAGTGAGGTGTTCTTGTGATTTATGCTTGTTTGCATGCATTTAGGGTTCATTCATAAAGAAAAAGGAAAAAAAGTTGTCTTTGTGTTCCTTTTTTTCTTTCTTTTTGCACATTTCAAGTAATTCTTATTAGTTGCATTTCTCCTTTAAATCGTTTCTTTTTGTAGGATTCCATTATCATAGTTTCAAAAGAGAAAATATAAAAAGAATGTTTCCATTTGCATTGTGTTTTTTCACTTGAAGTTGTTCATGCTTTATGCGTGTTTGAAACTAAATACAATGAAGGATAAGTGTGAATTTTGTTTTCCATTGTTCTTACATTTCTTACTGCAAGAGTCTTTAAACATCATAAGTTGTACTACCATTCCTTTGAGTAATTCAATAGCCTCTAAAATAAATGATTAATTTAAAATCAACTAGACTTTTTCTTGTTATAAAAAACAATATAGTCTAGGTATAGATCCTTGGTGTAAACTCTCCAAGGATGACAAACCAAACTAGAATCTGACTAGCAAGTGCAAAATCCATTAGTAACTAGGACCACTTGTCATGAAAGAACCTCTAACATAGGTTTCAAGCACAAGGTCAGGCTAAGCAAGTGAAGCAAATATCCCCTCTTCATTTTTTTGGTGGGATTATTGTGTGTTCGATGGATTTGGATTGAAGTGGAAAGTCCTTAGGGTGACATTATTTCTCTATGGAACTTCAGGTTGAGGAATCATTCTTGCATTCCCTAGCTATGCATAGTCTTGACCCATGATTGTTCCACCCGGTCATCAATTTTGAAGTTGTAACATTAGTGGGTTTTTCCTAGGGCATCACACAGGTGACTGCAAGTGAGAAGTACTTGCGGTACTTGAGGCAGAAACATTATTTTTAGTTTCAACTCCCTTAGAGGGTGCCGATTTTCATGAGGGTAATTTCACCTTGGGTGATTTTTCTTGAGGTTACCATAACTATCTCATGTACCTTCATTAGCTAGTCTTGGTACTTAATCAACTCATACCAACTTCTAGAAGGATATTTTTATTAGCTCTTCACTATATTGGATTCAAGACCTAACACCCTTGGGTTGAGCTTTGGGAGAGTTGCTTTGATTGTTGATGTATCTCATAAACTTTGTAGTTTCTTGTTTATTATTTAATTGTTAGTTGGTATTAGGATGTCTCTATCTCATTGCTTTTGAATATTTGATTCAAAGTGGTGTTGACACTTGAATTCGTCAGGACCGAAACGACAACCACATGAGGAAATTAGTCCTCCTTCATTTTTAGACATGTGCTTCTCCTCTTTGGCTAAAAGATATATCTTTGAATATCTTGGAGTAGGGAGAGTGCTATACAGCAAACCCCAAATCTTTGTTGCTTGGATTTAAATGAAAATGGTTCTTCAATAACCCAATATGATTTTTATGTGCAAAAAAAGTCTTTTTTACAATAAGAAAATATTGAAGGAGGGATTCAACACCATAATGAAATTGTGATTAGCATCACCCACAATCTTCCTTATTGTATATAAATGCATCTATATCTTCTTCATGAGAAACAGGAGAGAATGATTTGATTGTCTCAAAGAATTTTAACAGAGTACTGAAATTAGTAATAAAAGAGAAATTGATAGGTCAACCTCAAATTCTCATACTTAAAACTCAAAGTTACAAGATACAATCAAGATCAACCCCAAAACAATTCTTTGTGGAGTTTTATTCATGAAAGATGTTCTTCTTTAAAAAATATTGGCAGCCATGTATGTGGCTACAAATACTCCATGATCATATAATAAAATATCTTAGAAGAATATAAGAAGAACACTCAACAACTCATCCTTGTGCCCAACTTTGAGATTCAAGCATAAAACTATGAGAATTGGTGCAGAAGAATAGAAAGAATGGAGAAGATGGAGATTTCTTTCTTTTGATAAGAATATTGATTGTGTATCCATGGTTGTACCTTCTTATTCCTCTAATCTTCTTCCCCTCCCCTTTGACAATATTGATTTCTTGGACTTTTGATGGAGCCTCTCTTCTCTTTTTAAGGAGAGATTTTCTAACTACTTGAGTAGTTAAGGTTTCTCCCTTCTAGAAACTCTCGTACAAGTTTCTTCTTGAAACATTCCCTTTAATTAATGGTTCATTAATTTCTCATTAATGAATTCACATCATTAAAACAAGTATATCGAAAGTGGGTCCCTCTCCTTTTTTTAATAAAAGTCTAATTAAACTTTTATTTTTTGAAATTTAATTAATTTCCATTTAAAAGAGGACAATTGTGTTTTAATTATATGGGAATTATAAAAACCTTTTTAGCCATGGAAATAATTTCATATGTTATCTTCATGGTCTTATATTTCCAACGATATAAAATTTGTCCAAATCTGTCGCCTGGATCTCAAGATATGAGCTCGTGAAGTTGAGTTGTCACACATGTCCATTAAAAATGCAGCTAACTAATATTTTAATTTCTATGGAAAATTTAGCAACCTTCAGCCTTTTCAACTTGTACAATCATATTATACATCGAAATAAATTTCCAACGGTATAAAGTTTGCACGATTCCGACACCCAGAGCTCAAGTTATGGCCTCTACAAGATCGTGACTCAACCACCATTGATCAAAATTCGTGGACAAATCTAGGCCCTTAGATTAAATTTCATCCATCCATTGATATATTGCCATGTGTCCCCAATTAATTGGATTCCATGTGGAATTCCTCCATAGTCTTAAACATATTTCCATGTCATCCAAGGAGATTTGGGCACATGGCATAAGGTTACATGTAGGTTAAATAAAATAATGTATAAAATGGAAAAGTTAGAGCTGAGTAATATAATAGTAATAATGTTTTATGAAAGGATTTAAGTGTGGGAGGCACGAGAGTGTAGGAAAGGGGGAAAGGGTAGTACGGGGGGGAGGGTAGAAATGTAGGTGGCGGAAGACAGGAGGGATAAATGTAGGGAATGGAGTGAGAGGGAGTGGTGTAGGGTAGGGTGAGGTGAAGTGAGGGAGAGGTGAGGTGAGAGTGTCAGGGATGGACTTGAGAAAATATGAGGGGGAAAGGAAAAGGAGTACGGCGATTCCAACCGACCACCATACTCAAAATAATTTTAAGTAAGGTATGATGGAAGAGGGGATGGGTGAGGGGGTGAGGAATGAGGGGGAGTGGGTGAGTCTATCCTCGTGAGTCCAGTTTTTATTTATTTTTTAACTGTTAAGTATGATATAAAGGGAAAAAGGGGAGAGAGGAAGGTAAGGGGGAATAGTGGGGAAGAATTTTGAGAGGAGAGGAAGTAAGGGGAGTGAAATGAGTGTGTTGGAGGTGGAAGTTAGGTGAGTGAGGGGGAGAGGTGAGGGAGTTATGGCAAGTCTGATCGACCGCCATAACACAAATAAAACTTAAGTATGGGATAAGGGAATGGAGTGGAGTGGAGTGGGTAAGTGAGTATGTCAATTTCCCATGAATGATAGAATAGAATATTTTCAAAGGTGTTGAACCTGACACATGAATATTTTTAGGGTTTTGGGCCCAAAAATTAAAGAAAATTGGGGTCTTCGACCCAAAAATTGGATATGTCTTCAGGAAATTAGCTTTATTCCACATGGAAGAGGCGTTGTTTTTCACTTGAAACTTTAAACCTGGATATCTTGAGCATACGAACTCAGATTTTTTATCTGAAAAATTCGTGAAGAAGTTGAGACCGAGGAATATTCAAAGGAACTTACAGTACTTCCAAATTTTTCACCTTCTGATATCACTTTTTTTATAAATCCAAGAGCGGGAAAATATAGATGACTAAATTTTGGTCAACAATTGGCTCCAACTACGGGACAGTGACCCCCTACGGGTTGCTGAGAACAGCAGAATCTCAAGACCAACTACCTTCTCCATTGGGCTGTGAAGTCATCTTCAAAATGAGTTCTTGCAATTCTTCTTATTTCATGGAGTTACCTTCAAGTTTGAATGCCTTGTTGTGCAACATTGAACAAAAATATGTACATGCATGATCTAGCTACCATAACTTAATTGAAAGAAAGGGGCACCTTAGGTGTAGGTATATTTCCAATGGAGCCATTTGAGCATCCAATCGACTTGTGAAATAGGCTCCAACAGTCAGAAAAATATTGGGGTTACTACCAATAAATCAGGAGCAATGGGATCAAGCAATGTGTGCAGAAGGCTTGTTTGCATCGTCATGCTGACAATACTTTCGAACCAATATTTGATATAATCTACTCTTGGCTACCCTAGAGTGCTACTATCTTCAATCAAATGAGAAATTTATTTCTTGAAAACACTCTTTTTTTCTTCTTTTTCCACATTCAAGATCATTGTTTCATTGGTGATGTATTGACAATGTTCTTCTTCTATGCAATGGCTATCTTCTTTATTCTCAAAATTGTTTTCTTCCACCAATTATTCTTGCAAATTTTCTTTTGTTTGTTCTTTCAATCCCCTAGATTGTTCAATGGTTAAGAGGGGTTGCACAATTTCTTCATCTCCATAAGGATCCTCCACCCATAAGGGATTTTTTACTACAGGTTTTGTTGGTGGATATAGGATAGGTTTCTTCATGGATGTTCCATCGGATATAGTCATATCCCTAGATCTATAGCCAATAAAGGTATCTATTGTAGCTAGCCAAGGTCTAACGAGGATCAAGGGGTGGCCATCTATGGTAGTCTTTGGTTGAATAACCAACAAATACACGAGGTATTCCCATGAGTCCAAGGTCACAATTACATCATCTAAAACACCAACAGGCTTAATTCTATATCTATCAACTAACTCTAGCACTATAGGTGTAGGTAGAAGACTATCCAATTCCAATATTTCTACAATCATAATGTTTATTACAACCCCGAGGTCAATTAGAGTGTTTTCTATAGGAATGTTGTTAATGTAAATAGTAACTATAGGGTTTTGAGCATCAACATACTTTCCACCAGAGTTTTTACAGACATTAATTCAACTAATTGACCTACAACTTGAATTGTGGAGGGGTATTTTCTTTTCCTTCTAGGCTTCTTGATGCATAATTCTCGATAGTTTTTGCATAAATGGGTGCGTATTTTATTGCTTTCAATAAGAGAATTTTCACACAAACATTTCTTGGTTCTATTTCTAAATCAAATTCAGGCCGACTAACGTGTTTTTCTAATGTCAACCTCTCTATATAGGGAGTAGGTTTGGATTTTTGTGGCCGCTCTAAATGTAAAGTGGTAAATGTTTGTGTTGTCAGGATAATCATATATTCATAGGGATCATCACTCTGTGTTTGTCTAGGAGTTTCCTCCTCTTCAAGTTCTTCAATGACAACTGTAACGTCTTTCTTTTTAAGCACCTTTCTAGATCTCAGGTGTATACCTTGCAATGGTATAAGAGTGATCAAAAAGATCAGAAAGGTATGCAACTCAGCATTGAAAACATGTTGAGTTGCTTTGTTATTTGGGTTAGGAATCGATTGTGGAGGAAATTGAGTTGATCTAGGAGGAATTTGGTTTGTGGGCAGTTGTAGATGATTTGGAAATTAAGGATTTATTCATTGAGGTGAGCTTAGTTGTGACTGCATTGGGGGGTATGGTTGTGGCATGGGTGAGGGGTACTGTGGATATGTTGGATGAGGCATTGGAAACTGTTATGGTGGCACATTCCCAAAAGCATCCCCCAGCCAAACTTGTGTCCAAGGTTAGTTTTGAGTATGCTAGGGAGACCATGCCTGCCAAGGCATCAGGGCATTCCATTGCTTAAGATAAGAATTATAAGATGTACAAAATTGTGATGCAGGGTATATTGATATTATGGTAGATACAGGAGGTATTAACCTCCATATGTAACCTTTGATTATAATAAAATATTTTGGAAGCAAGAGAAACCCTAAACATATGTGTGAAAACTCTAGAAGACATGTCGGCTCAGCAGAATATATAATATTAAGACATTATCCTCTAGGAAGACAAGTCATCCCAGATAGGTGACAGAACGACTATAAATAAAGGACATCTTGGCTCATTTGTTCACTCACTCACACACTCTTAGTCACCCAAAAATAGTGCGCAAGTTTGGAGGAGGAGGAGCAACAGCTACAGTTGCACGATTTTCTCTTGTTTAGTCTTTCTGGTATTTTTTCTTGAGCGCTACCCTGGGAGAAGGTGCGCTCTCTTGGTTATGTGTTGGTTATGGTGTGGCTTCCTGGAATCATTCTTTCTATCAAAGGTTAAGGTGCTTGGGGGTGGGTTTATGCCTATGGTTGGGTGACAATGGTATTGCATTGTCTATGGTTAAATGAGCACATCAACATTATTCTAACATGTTATGGGCCCACACCACCTTTAGGATAGTCTAACCACTAGAAGGTAGTGTGGAAATCATTTGTTAAGCTCGTTGTGGCACCAGTTGTAGTTGCAACTAGAGTTTTTGATTTTGTAGTTGCAGCAAACCCTAATTCAACACTTGGGGCACCTTAAGTGAAGAGTTGGACCTAATTTTTGGATATTCTAGTGTGCCCTAACCTAGTGCACGCTCTAGTGTCCTCAGCCAGCAAAAACGTCAAGTTTGAGTTTTTTTGTCAAAGTCAATGTCAAATGTTGACTGGACAAAGACAAAGTTAAAGTCAAAGATTGAATTTTGGTCAAAAATTGATTTGGTGGTCAAAGTTAAAATTTCAGGGTTTCTAGCTTGTTCTGATCGTTGAACCTTTTTTATTTAGTTTCTAACCTCTTATTGTCAAGATGGTGTCTTATTTAATATTAGAAGACAAGCTTAACGATGCTACAAATTTCAAAGGCATGCACTTGTATATATGCTTTTCATGTTATATCATCCAAGAAAAGCGTGAATTTGTTTTGCGGGGAATGTACAAGAGACCTTGTCCAAGCAATGATCTTGGATTTAGTACATTCAAAGTAACAACCAATGAAGACTCCATGTTAGATTATTTAAAATTGATATGTCTCTAGTTGTTATGGCATTATTATGATCTTATGTTGCATCTTGATCTATTGAAGTTATGATAATTATATTAACCCCTTCATACTAGAGATACACTTGTTGATCTCCTTTAGGAGATATTATTGGTTACTGAACTAGAGTCCAGGCAGGATATCTTCCATAGAGGATACCATAAATATTTTGTTGTTCTTGTTTCTTGTTTCGAGCAGGTAATAAGAGATAAATATGAGAGGGAGTCAGTGATCAAGAAGAAGCCAACATAGTTTCGTGACACTATGCAAAATGTAAAGGGGCGTGCAGCAAACAAAAGCATGGTCTGAGGATTCTCTTAGATAGAGGGAGTTGATTTTAGAGTTTTAGATGAAGGATCTTGACCGGATATATTGGGATTGGAAGAGTGGAAGGCACCAGATGATATCTTTAGTAAGGACACTGAAGAGGTTTATCATGATGGACAACAAGTCCAAGGCCACACCTATGACGACACATCTAAGGAAGTTGTGTGATGGGATAAGCATTTTCTTTGCAGAGAGCACCTTGTGCCAGTATATGGTTTAGCCATGACCGTATTATTGGATTAAAACACAACATGAAGGTACCTATGTTGTGGTAGAGATAGATATGATTCATCTTCAATGATGAAGTGTGGTTGTCGGGATATACAGTTTTTGTATTTGAAGTTTAGAAGACAGATCTATCACCTGGGGTGCTACTTCAGCTTGGGATCAGGCAAGATTTCCATAAAAGTAGGGAAGCAAATATATGTAGCACTCAATCATATATCATATCCAGTGACGCAAGATATGAAGCAGGGTGGCTTTTTGAAGGATCTTGCAGGACTTCCTCAGAGAAATGGTGCAGGAAGGAGCAGTGAGACTCCATCACTTATCCACAAATGACCAGATAGATGACATCTGCACCAAGCCTATGTCTGGGAAAAGCTTGGAAGGAATGAAAATGTTTCCCTAGGGGAGTATTGATGATTGCAGCATTTATTCGGTATTCCAATATTGATCAGGATGACTTGATCATGTGGGAAAATGCCCAGGTGTAATCTTTGATGGACTGAATATTCAAGTTGTTGCTAGATATCCTATGTGTGAATTACATCGTGCTTTAAAACTCTCATGAGTAGGTGAGTAGCCCCAATAAGCATCGGGTTGAATCTATCTCCAAAGGAACTGGACTGTAGACCAAGGGAGATAGGGAACATCTACATCTGGAGTAGATGTCCCTAACATAGTCTTCTACAGACTGAAGACTCAAGGTGCTTGAGGTGCAATTCCACGTGTTTGATAGCATCAGGTTGAATGCATTCACAGAGTGATCCTATGAGAAGATCACCATGAGGTGTTTGTGGCTCCAATGTGGTCATAATTCTTTTCATGGCACAAGAACGACCTGAGGTGCTAGACACACATGTCCGATAACAGTTGCCCAGAAACAGTGCGCAAGTTTGGGCGAGGAGAAACAACAGTTGCAGTTGCATAGTTTTCTCTTGTTTATTCTTTCCGGTACTTTTTCTTGTGCCCTACCTTGAGAGAAGGTGCGCTCTCTTGGTTATCATTTGGCTATGGTGTGGATTCCTGCAATCATTCTTTTTGTCAAAGGTTAAGGTCATTAGGGGTGGCTTTATACCTATGGTTCGGTGACAATGTTGTAGCATTGGCTATGCTTAAACAAGCACATCAACATTATTCTAGCAGGGTCTTGTGGAATGCCTTGTGTTCATGGTTGCGAACAACTCTTCTGTGAAACATAAAAGAGTGGTTCAATTGTCTCATTCCTGCCTTTATAAATAGCTTGAAGTCCCAATAGTGAGGGGAAACTCTCTACAGAATGGTTGTTTGCACAAGTAGCACAAAATTGTACAATATTCAAAGGACAGTCTTTTAAAGGGTGTTTATACCTACATCTAGAAAGAAACATGGTCAACGGTGTGTTTTCTTCCTCTTGTTTCCTTTTAATTTTCAATGTATCTAGCTAGGAGATAAGAGTGCCAAGGATATCATTTTTAAAATTTTCTAGTAAATTTCCTAGTTCAACCTAGTTAGTCCTCGTGCAACAAATTTAGTTTCCCTTATGAGAGTATCCCTAGGTCCCTTACCAGTCTTAGCTCTACTTTGTGAATCTTTCCTGCATAGTTCACAAATGATTGAAATTGGTAAGTGAGAAATGTCACCTAAACCCATAAGATTAAGCACATCTATGTATTCTTCATGTATTCCCTTCAAAAAGATAGTTCTAATTGTGTCATCATTCAACACATTCTGTTTATCTTTTTGGAGGTTGTACAAGAATGTCTCAACACAATCTTTAAGACTTTCATCTTCTTGTTGTTGCATCTTAAAAATACCAGTTCATGAGTCCCCGGTGCTACAATACTCTTGATAATTTTTAAGAAAGGTTGTTTCCATGTCTTCCCATGGTGTAATAGTATATTCCCCAAGTCCCATAAACTATATTAAAGAAAAATATTTTCATGTTGCAGGAAATAGTTTTAACTTTTGGCCATCTTTTACATAATTGTAACTATGACACAAAATATCAAACTCAAAGAGAAAAGCATCCGGGTCCTCGGTAACCTTACCATGGAAGTGTGGCAAAACTGACAGAGGGATGTTCTTCATGGTTACATTTTGTGCCAAATCAAGGATGGGGGAATTCAAAAGCTACCTCTCTCTTATGTTCCGCATCAGGTGCCCTTTCTTCTTCATCTTCCATATTTCCAAACAAGTTGAACTTAATATGTTTCGGCGTTGTGTCCCAAGTTGATGATGATAAGGATGGTTCAACAATTGGATTTGGATGGGTGATGAAATTATTCCCAACTTGTGTTTCTAATGTTCCTTCTACAACTGCAAACTCAAAGTGATACAACCATCCTCTGTAGTGATCCAAGGAGATTGGTAAAAATAGTTACCAACTTAACGAGAACTCTACAAAGTTTGTGTTTTTTGGGGGGTCAAGTTTTTTACCCCGTTTTTAAAAATGGTGCTACCGGTAGCACCCCCCTCCATTTTTAGGTGGTTTTTTTATATTTTAAATTTTCTGATATATATGGTTTCCACTTTGTTTTTTTTAATGCTCGTTTTTTCATTTATTTTCAAATTGTTCAATTTTTGTTTTTTTCTTTTTTCTCAACGATGTTTTTCATCTATTTTCAAATTTTTCTATTTTATTTTTATTTTTATTTTTATTCAATCGTGTTTTTAATCATATTTCCATGCTTCATCCAATGTTAAAAATGTTGTACACTATTTATTTTTTTGAAATTAAGATTTTTCATATAATTATCTGTCATTAATTAAGTTATGGTTCCATACATTTTAAATATAGTGGAAAATATCATTTTTAACACACTTTTTTTACCTTACTTCAATACATGGAAAATAATTGTTGTTAAATAACAATATTTTTAAATATTTAGCAAAAAAATATAATTTTTTTTTATCAATTAAAAACTAAAATAAATAAGAAAACAAGAATTGAAATTTTAAAAACAAAAACATTTTAAAAACAAATTTATATGAGAAAAAACCATTGAAGTAAAACCTAAAAAGCTAAAGAGGAAAAGAAAACCATAAAATTAAAATATATATGTATATGATGATGATGATGATTAACGTCCATTAAGACCAATTGGTCTATCGGACCTTAAGAGGGTAAATGATTACTTGTGATTCTTTATGTATAGCTATAGAACTCGAGATTACCCCAAACTTTAAAGTTTTATCAAAATTCAAAATAATTCAAAATGG
>JZKD02S1592938.1:129903-152302 GCA_000966675.3 Picea glauca
AAGAATATCTTAACGAAGAAAGGTGAATTTGGTGGGGTAAAAACACATGATTGGCATACCTTCATTAAGGTAATTAATAATTTTAGTATTCATATTTATATATTGGTCGTATACAATTTTTGAGATTTTTATTTTTTTTGTCTAGTTTTGAAACAAGTAACGATTCGTTTTTATTGTTACAGTATGTTCTACCTCTATCTCTCCCAAACGACTTTGACAACAAAGTCAAACAAGTTATATGTGATCTTGGAAAATACATGAGGTAAGTAGCTGCAATATATATGCAAAACGTTTTTTCATTTTTTTGTTGTACTTAATGAGACATGTTTTACTTGTAATGTAATATGTATTATGTTTTGTTGAAACATGTTATTTTCTTGTGTCATGATCTGTAGATGGTTGTCATTGAAAGAAATCCACGAAGATGATATAAAGTATTGGAAGAGAGAAATTCATCGGCTAATGTGTGACTTGCAAAAGTATCTACCTCCAGCATTTTTCAATGCACAAGAACACTACCTCATACACCAAGTTGAGGAGATTGAAATGTGTGGACCTGTACACACAAGGTCAATGTGGATGGTGGAGAGGCACTTGAAATCATTGAAGGCTTTGGTTAGACAAAGAGCACGTCTTGATGGTTCTATGGTGGAGGGATATATGGTATATGAACCCATGGTGTATATTAGTCAATATCTTCCTAAATTAACAGCAAGCTATACATGCAGTGGATTTCATTTGGGATGTGAACTTCATAAAAAAATTTGAAGGGGAGCAGTTGTTGGGGAAAGGTACAATGAAAATAGTGAGAGGTAATTAAATTGTGGATATTTGTAATAAATATAAATTTTCATTCTTTTGTTTATATGATCATACTCATTTAATATTTATTATTTCATCATTTATTAATATTTACCATGGTTATAACTAATATTTAATATTGTTGAATTGTGATTTTTTGATCGGTCAGTTGCTCAAGATTTGGATGCACTACATTGATACATTGCAAACAATCTTGACTAGATGAAGGTATGGATTGATAGGTGTAAACAACGTCATGGCGGTAGGTTATCATGGAAAGAACTGTTTGAATTGGTTAGAGAATCTCGTCATAATGGAGATTCTGATTTTACGCAGAGGGAAATTGATAACAGGCCCAGCACTAGGCCTGTCCAAACCTGAGGATACTATTAGTGTGTTTTAGTTCTATACACACTCTGTAGTCTCATCTCCTTCTCCATAGCCTTTTAACACCTACTTTTGAAAACTTATGAGCCCCCCACATATAACTTAGGCACTATCAGTTAAGTACCTTAACTTTATGTGCTTCACACTTAAACTCTTAATCACCCTAGCGCTCAATGTTATGTCTCTCACCATACATATGACTATTTTTCCAAAGCCCGAGAGCCTATTGGGCTCGAACTTTGCACACTTCACCAGTCCTTTATATCATGCATGTAACCATATCATATACCTTAAGGCTTATCGCAATGCCTAAGCATCATAGGAGTATACGAGCACCTTTGAGTCCGATGCTACCCATCGTCCACCAGATGGCACTCCATCACAATCCAACATCTCATTATTTCATTACTATTTCTGACTAAGATATAGCCTCTCAACCGTCCATCACTAACCTCAACCTTTCTATGAGATCACAACCATCCACTCTCGGTCAGCTCTGTGCCTCAACCTCCACGTCACTCCTTGACTTCCACATCAATATTAACTATTACCCTTTGATTCCTTGTCATTCGATCGACCTTGAAATGCACAGGAACCATGGAATTTGTGTTGCCAAAATAACCAACCGACTCTGCACAGGAACTCCATCTCGTTTCTACAATTTCTCTACACAGAAATCACCATTCACAAACCTCCTTTGCAACCCTCAATCTCATCAACTCGTATCTATAGTCTGCGCACTTCACTTTGGTTTCTCCTAACCATCTGATCAGTTCCAAAGCGCACAAGAACCATTTATTCAAAGATTCACTTGCTTTCTCTGCATAGAATTCCCCATTTCTCCATATTCCAACTTCACTTCGGTGCTCTGAATCAATCTTGGCCCACTCTCATCACTTTCCTCACGACCTAAGACCCGTCTTCTTGTCTATCTGATGGTTGTCTCTCTTAACCCATCGACCTAGTGTCGATGAATACCCTCCAATAATCTCATATATGGCAGTTATATTCCAAACTTGCCATAGACTACAACGCAACTTATGCACGCCTTCAATGCTTTCATGCATCGAATATGTATAACTACTCTGGCTTCCAGAGTTTTCTAAGCCTCAATGGCTTCTACAGGGTGTAGAATTACTCATTTTCCCCAATCTCCTTCTGTCAGGGTTATATATGCATATTGTATCTATACACAGAACTACAATCATTAACCTAAATCATCCAAACACATTGTATACCAAAAATGCAAGAACAATAACACACAATAAGGTGAATATTCTCTTCTCATTAAGAAAGTAAATTGCACATCTCTTTCAAAAGAACCTGCATTATCTATCTATGGCCTGATTTTTCTCTACTTGCATCACTCTTGACCTGAAATTTTTTTGAGAATTCCTATCTATTCCCCCCAAAACTGAGCCTTTTCTTCTCATTTAACTAACCTCCTACAAGTCGACCATCTATCCCTTGATTTCTGGAACTGTTTCTATTTCTGGAAAACTAGACTTAGCTTCTAACTCGTGACTCATTAAACAAACCCTATCTTCTTGCAAATTCAATTGAAATCTCTCTCGAGTCATTCCATTTCTTTAGGGATCTGTTACATAATTCATCCTATATTGACACCTATCAACCTAAGCATTAATTATGTTTATGCTTACTAGGAAAATAATCATTTTACAAAAGACGTTTACAAGAGTTTTTACAATTGGCCCTTCCTTGGCTAGTGTCTAGACCTTTAGGTCTGATCCCACATCTAGTGGTTGAACTGGAGAGTGAATTCTCCTGCATTAGAGTCCCAAAGTAGAAAGAAGAACATGATCTCCTGATCATGAGCCTTCAATATTCATCTTTCCTCCAGTTGCAATCTTCCAGGCTTCCACACTTTGTGTTGTAATACTCCATTGTCCTTACCTTCACTATTCTTCACTTTCCAATTATCTTCACAGTGGACTACTTTCTTCATTATGCTATAGCTCTTCTTAGGTATCTGCATTTTCTCCCATAGTTCACCTATGGTCTTTTCCAATTTAGTTTGCTGCTATAAACAACTCTTGTCTTCTTCACTTTGCCACTGCACTCTGCTGCACTTTATCCATTTATCTTGAAACTATTGATTGTCTTCTTCAGCTCGTCTTGCTTCAATTTCTGATTTTACTACTGAGCTTGCTTCAAATGTTGTCTTAGATATTGTTGCCTCCCAAACTTCATGAATATCTTGAAAGATATCTCCCTCTGCAATATCCCTCTTCTGCTTACTGTCAGCAAATTCACTTTCAAAAAGTAAATAATCTTCCAATACTCTAACTGTAGAAACATAACCACTCACACCTCCCTGTATACTAGCAATCACATCATAGATATGTGGACTAGCATCTGCCTTTATCTCCTCTACAACCGCAATTTCTTTCTTCTTCTCAAATTCTTTCAGCAAGTATTTCAACCATTCACTTTGTACTTGACTCAAATCAAGCACATCATCAGTATGTTGCAATTCAGTTTCCTCAAACATTGTATCTGTATTCTTGGTCGGGAAACTTTCAGCCTCCTTCAGTACTAAGACTGATTATCCTTTAGCTTGAGACATATATACCTCACCTTTATCCTCATTGTTTTCTTCTTCTTTGTCACCAAGCCAATCATTTTGTGACACAATTTCAGCATCCTTCATCAGAATAGAATTATGATCCTCTCCCTCTATGATAGCCCTAAGTGTTTGTCCAACAATCTTCTCTTGTTCATTCAAATAAGCCAATTCCTCTTTTTCCTTATCAATAACAGGGTCCCTCATACAAGACATAACTGTCCCATCTCCATTGAAGATACTTCTTTCAATAAGTAAGGAGTTTATGAACTCCTTTTGTTGCAATAGTTCCTCTTTGTCTTCTTCAGAAAGACATTCCTCATCATATATTGCTTTGCAAATTTCAACCTCATCCAAGACAATCCCAAAAGATGGTTTGTCTTCTGCAATACCTGCAATCATACATAACTTGTCAGTTTCAAAGCAACAAGACCTGATGGTCTCATTTGATGATTCAGTCATCAAATCTTGTTGTTGTTCCAAGGCTTTTACAGAACTCATAAAGTCTTCAATGGTATTATTTTCAGCTTCCTCAAGCATATCATGTAAATGCTTGATTTCCTCTTTTGCTTCTTCTTGTTCTTGGCCATCATCATAGTCCAATATTTCTTTACTTTCAGCTCTTGTTGCATGTTGAAAATAAATATTTTCTTTGAGTTGAGCATGTGCATTGACATGAGACCCAGTTGTCCCATCTTCTTTCAAAACAGAATTAAGATTATGTCGATCCTCTTCCTTCTTCATGACAATATCAGAAAATTGCCTTTCTTCACCTGTTTCACTTGCAAACATACACAAAACATCAGTTTTAAAACATTGAGACCTCTTGGCCTCAATTGAAGCTTCAGTATTCAAGTCTTCTCCCATATACTCCCTTGACTTGAGTACTTCATCCTCCCACTAAGCATTCATCAGTTGATCTGTCCTCTTATGTAGATTATGTCACCTTATCTTTCTTCTCATAAGGAAACCACACCTCTGGTCTTCCTCATCCTTCTATAACAGATCCATCATTACTTCCAGATGGACTTCTATCTCAACCTTCTACCTCTCATATCCTTCATCACTCGTCTGCCTCCATGTGCCATTGACTATGGCATCTTCTTCCTTCACTTTGTGGTTGCCTCCTGAACCTCTGCTATGACTCTTGATAGTAATCTTCTTGAGTTATTTCACTCTCTATGAGTTGCACTCACAACTCATCTACTCTTGAGAACATGACTGTCCTCTTGTATTTCAACCTCAATTGAAGTACTAGGTTATGGCCACACCTCTTCTTTCTCTCAGAAACCCTCACTAGCTTCCTTCACCACTGTCGCTAAGGCTATGATCTTCTTGCTAAGATATTTCTCTTCTACTGCTACCTCTTACATGCAAATCTCTTCCACCCATAAGTTCTCTTACATACTTCTTGTCTGTCCTCTTCCCTTCATAGAACACTTTCTTGTTCTTGTGTTCTCTTTCCTTCACAAAAGTAAACCTTGTTCTTTCTCTCTACTTCTCTTCTTTTATACCGCTCTGATACCAATTGATAACAGGCCCAACACTAGGCTTGTCCAAACCCGAGGATACTATTAGTGTGTTTCAGTTCTATACACACTCTACAATCTCATCTCCCTCTCCATAGCCTTTTAGCACCTACTTTTCAAAACTTATGAGCCCCCCACATATAACTTAGGCACTATCAGTTAAGTACCTTAACTTTATGTGCTTCACACTTAAACTCTTAATCACCATAGTGCTCAATGCTATGTCTCTCACCATACATATGATTGTTGTTCCAAAGCCCGGGATCCTATTGGGCTCGAACTTGGCGCACTTCACCAGTCCTTTATATCATGCATGTAACCATATCATATACCTTAAGGCTTATCGCAATGCCTAAGCACCTCTGAGTGTGATGCTACCCATCGTCCGCCATATGGCACTCCATCACAATCCAACAACTCATTATCTTGTTACTACTTCTGACTAAGATATAGCCTCTCAACTGTCCATCGCTAACCTCAACCTTCCTATGTGATCACAACCATTCACTCTCGCTCAGCTCTGCACCTCAACCTCCACGTCACTCCTTGACTTCCTCATCAATATTGACTATTACCCTTTGATTCCTTATCATTCAATCGACTTTGAAAAGCACAGGAACCATGGATATTATGTTACCAAAATAACCAACCGACTCTGCACATGAACTCCATCTCATTTCTGCAATTTCTCTACGCAGAAATCACCATTCAAAAACCTCCTTTGCAACCCTCAATCTCATCAACTTGTGTCTATAGTCTGCGCACTTCACTTCAGTTTCTCCTAACCATATGATCAGTTCCAAAGTGCACAGGAACCATTTATTCAAAGGTTCACTTGATTTCTCTACACATAATTCTCCATTTCTTTGTATTCCAACTTCACTTCAGCCCTCTGAATCAATACCGGCCCACTCTCATCACTTTCCTCACAGCCTAAGACCCTTCTTCTCGTCTATCTGATGGTTGTCTCTCTTAACCCATCGACCTAATGTCGATGAATACCCTCCAGTAATCTCGTATATGGAAGTTATATTCCAAACTTGCCACAGACTACAACACAACTTCTGCATGCCTTCAATGCTTTCATGCATCGAATATGTATAACTACTCTAGCCTCCAAAGTTTTCTAAGCCTCAATGGCTTCTACAGGGTGTATAATTACTCGTTTTCCCCAATCTCCTTTTGTCAGGGTTATATATGCATATTGTAGCTATACACAGAACTACAGTCATTAACCTAAATTATCCAAACACATTGTATACCAAAAATGCAAGAACAATAACACACAAAAATTTGAATCTGCCCTTCTCATTAAGAAAGTAAATTGCACATCTCTTTCAAAAGAACATGCACTATCTATCTATGGCTTGATTTTTCTCTACTTGGCCATCTTCACTCTTGACCTGGAACTTTTTTGAGACTTCCTATGTATTCCCCCCAAAAACGATCATTTTATGCTTGTTTAACTAACCTCCTACAAGTCGTGCATCTGTCCCTTGATTCCTGGAACTGTTTCTATTTATGGAAAACTAGACTTAACTTCTAACTCGTGACTCATTAAACAAACCCTATCTTCTTGCAACTTCAACTTAAATCTCTCTCGATTCATCCCATTTCTTTAGGGCTCTGTTTCATAATCCATCCTACATTGACACCTATCAACCTAAGAATTAATTATGTTTATGCTTACTAGGAAAATAAACATTTTACAAAAGACGTTTGCTAGAGTTTTTACAATTGTCCCTTCCTTGGCTAGTGTCTAGACCTTTAGGTTTGATCCCACATCTAGTGGTTGAACTGGAGAGTGAATGCTCCTGCATCAAAAATAGATTTAGCATATTGTTTGAAAGATGGAAAGGCAAGAAAATTAACCCATTTTATTCAATTATTTTATATTATAGTAATGTGATTGTATGTGTGTTTTTTTCATACTATACTTTCCAAGTTATATAAAAAAAAATATTATTAATTGACAATGCATCTTTTACATGTCTGGCATATTGCAGTTGAAACACCACAAAGCTATGTGGTGCAATGGTCGTAAATTTCGCATCAAATAGTTTGATGAAACCAAGAAAATTTCTGACAATGGGATAATTGTAGTATTCCAGGTCACTAATGTTTCCTCTAGGAGTGACAGACATCCTTAAAAATCTGAAAATAGCTACTATGAGTTTTTGAATGATATAATTGAGTGTGACTTTAATTCCTTCAAATTATTTGTGTTCGATGTCAAATGGTATAGGTTACGAATGCATGAACATGATGAGGAAATAACTGTTATTCAACATGCCAATGAATTTCTAATGATTAAAACAACGGTTTTTGAAAAAGAAAATGACTGCTATGTTTTTCCAAGTCAATGTGAACAAGTCTTTTACTCAAAGGTTCCAGGTAAGAGGGATTGGTCATTTGTTTTTAGATATGATCCAAGAGGAAGGTCAATAAAGTATATTGTAGATGAAGAAGATGATGTAGAGCTAGAGCAAGAAGAATATGGGTCGACAGATGAAGAAGACGGAGAAGATGAACCAGGCGTAGGAGACAACGCACCAGTTCTTGATGATGATATCGATGATGATATCGATGAAGATATGCTCGAAAATGACATTGATGACTATGATGATATCATCAATCCTTTCAACATTGTTTCTGAACTGAATGTTGATACAAATGTCGAGTTGGATGATCAAGAAGAAGATACAAAAGAAGGATGATACAAATGTTGCGTTGGATGAGGTACGTAACTAGATATTTTAATTTGTATGAATTATTCTCTTTAAATAATTTTTTACGTGGGTTAATTACATGTTTTTAAGTTTTATTTAATTTTTTGATATCCTATGATACGTCATGTTAATTGTTGTTGTAATCAATACTAAGAATTGAATACTTATGGGAGGGTTGTTCGAGAAAAGTTCCAATTGTTTTACAATTGATCAACAAATATTTACAAACCAAATTAACCTATAAACTAAACTAAATTAACCTATAAACTAACCTAAATTAATGACAGTAATACCCAAATTGGTGATACAAACATGAACAATGATCAAAAGAGGCATGATGGAATAAAGATAAATCTCGAAACAAAATGAGACGGTAATTATGAATTCATGCACACGCGCATGAATTGTTATATGACACCAAAATTCATTAATGAAGATATTTTCGTTTAGGGTTTGATGGGATGACCCAGCTCCCAGAGAGGATTAAGAGCCCACATTAGTTAAAAAAAAACTCCATCTACCAACGTGTATATTTAATGTGATATTTTATTACCTTACTTGGAGTTAATGCAAGTATGTCACTTTTCCCACCAAAATCTATGTTTGAATTTTAAATTATAGCCCCTATAATTAATGAAATATTTGGGCTATATGTAGTCATGATAATGGAACCATTACAAAGTTATTATTAGCTAGTGGAAATTATTATCTAATTTGATCACGCGTCGAGTGACCTGTGAATGGGGCCAATGTTGAATTTTTTTCATTTTGTGCTCGTATGCACTGAAATTTGACATGGTTATAATGGATGCATGCATTGATGGTATGGGAGGGTTTTGAGGCTCAAATATGACTCACACACAGATTTTGGTTTAGGGTTTGATGGGATGACCCACCTCCCAAAGAGAGGATTAGGAGCCTAAATTGGCTAAAAAAATTCCATCTACCAACGTGTATATTTAATGTGATATTTTCTTACCTTACTTGGAGTTAATGCAAGTATGTCACTTTTCCCACTAAAATCTATGTTTGAATGTTAAATTATAGTCCCTATAATTAATGAAATATTTGGCCTATATGTAGTCATGATAATGGAACCATTACAAAGTTGTGATTAGCTAGTGGAAATTATTCTCTAATTTGATCGCGCATCGAGTGACCTGTGAATGGGGCCAACGTTGAAATGTTTTCAGTTTGTGCTTGTATGCATTGAAATTTGACATGGTTATAGTGGATGCATGCATTGACGGTATGGGAGGGTTTCAAGACTCAAATACGACTCACACAAATATTTTGGTTTAGGGTTTGATGGGATGACCCAGCTCCCAAAGAGAGGATTAGGTGCCCATATTGGCTAAAAAAACTCCATCTACCAACGTGTATATTTAATGTGATATTTTCTTACCTTACTTGGATTTAATGCAAGTATGTCACATTTCCCACTAAAATATATGTTTGAATGTTAAATTATAGCCCCTATAATTAATGAAATATTTGGCCTATATGTAGTCATGATAATGGAACCATTACAAAGTTTTGATTAGCTAGTGGAAATTATTCTCTAATTTGATCGTGTACCGAGTGACTTGTGAATGGGGCCAACGTTGAAATTTTTTCAGTTTGTGCTCATATGCACTGAAATTTCACATGGTTATAGTGGATGCATGCGTTGACAGTATGGGAGGGTTTCGAGACTCAAATACGACTCACATAGAGATTTTGGTTTAGGGTTTGACGGAATGACCCAACTCTCAAAGAGAGGATTAGGAGCCCACGTTGGATAAAAAAAAACTCCATCTACCAACGTGTATATTTAATGTGATATTTTCTTACATTACTTGGAGTTATTGCAAGTATGTAACTTTTCCCACTAAAACATATGTTTGAATGTTAAATTATAGCCCCTATAGTTAATGAAATATTTGGCCTATATGTAGTCATGATAATGGCACCATTACAAGGTTGTGATTGGCTAGTGGAAATTATTCTCTAATTTTATCGTGCGCAGAGTGAGCTGTGAATGGGGCTAGCGTTGAAATTTTTTCAGTGTGTGCTTTTATGCACTGAAAGTTGGCATGGTTAGAGTGGATGCATGCGTTGACGGTATGGGAGGCTTTCGAGACTCAAATGTGACTCACACAAATATTTTGACAATCAAACGACAAATATTAGAACCCAACTATGAAGGAGATGGAATTATCCTTCTTTGGTGAAATGAAAGCTTGATCTTCTTTGCATCTTTTATCAAAGGCCCATTTTGAAATAATTGTTTTGAACTTTTTGATATTTTTGACCATTTTGACCATGATTAGCTTAGACACCATAAATATATTGAGCCTCTTATCCATTTTCTCCTCCATGGTCCTCAAATTTTTCCAGGCGGGAGGGAGATTTAAAGGATCCACATCTACAAATCTAACATCTTCAAAATTTTGAAGAAAATAATTAATCCTCCCTTATTGAAATCCACTAGTTTTCAACCCTTTCAACACTAGTTTCCTCTTAGTATTTTTGAGAGTCTTCAATAAACTCTTATCATACTCCTCAAAACTTGAGAAAATGTCTTGGGAATAGATCTCAACTATTTCCTTCTCTGGTGAAATGAAAGCTTGATCTTCTTTGCATATTTTACCAAAGGCCCATTTTTAAATAATTATTTTGACCTTTTTGAGGTTTGTTACTAGATCAAGACTACTAGATGATCCCTTTCAAAGGGATCAAATTTTACTCATTCAGAAGTTACAAGAATTGTAAAGTCCTCATATTTTAACCATTGGGAATTAAATTTAAAAGGGATCAAATTATTTCCCCGTTCCTTTTCTATTTGGAGAATTGGTAGAAGATTAGAATCTCCTCTAACCTCTACCCATGACCTATTTCTTTTAGGATCAACCATGATTAGCTTAGACACCAGAAATATATTGAGCCTCTTAGCCATTTTCTCCTCCCTGGTCCTCAAATTTCTCCAAGTCGGGGGGAGATTTATAGGCTCCACATCTGCCAATCTAGCATCTTTAATATTATGGAGAAAAAAATTAATCCTCCCTTATTGAAATCCCCTGGTTTTCAACCCTTTCAACCCTAGTTTCCTCTTAGTATTTTTTAGAGTCTTCAATATACTCTTATGATACTCCTCAAAACTTGAGACAATGTCTTGGGCATAGATCTCAACTATTTCCTTCTCTGGTGAAACGAAAGCTTGATCTTCTTTGCATATTTTATCAAAGGCCCATTTTGAAATAACTATTTTGAACTTTTTGAGGTTTGCTACTAGCTCAAGACTACTTGATGATCCCTTGCAAAGGGATCAAATATTACCCATTCAAAAGTTACAAGAATTGTAAACTCCTCATATTTTAACCATTGAGCATTAAATTTAAAAGGGGTAAATTGTTCTCATAGTTCAAGCCATGGTTTGGGGTTGAAAACATAGATTTTAGTCCCCGATCCATGATTTTGGGGCTCATAAGACATATATGAATCCCTAGACCATAATATAGGCCCTATAAGTGCAATATTTTTCCTACAAAGGGAAAATTAACCCAATTTCTCTATATTTTCAGCTTAGCTATCTCAGTTTTAGATTTCATTTTGTTTCATTGTCAAAGTAATATTTAAATATTTTGTTGAATATATAAACTAACATTCACTTTGAGAGGTTGATGTGTTGCCTTGATCATCAAAGTGTGTTCATTTCACTTTTTGTTTCAAATGTCCTTCAATTGGATTAGCATAATAGTTTAACTTCTTCTCCTAGAATGAGCATAGGTTTTCAAGACAATAGGAGAGCCAAGGTTTACCAAACCCTCTCTTCCTTGAAGTTTTAATGTAGTTTCAAAACTATTGGTTGGATACTAATAACTTTATCATGGAGGTATTAGGTTAGCATCCCTTCAGTTCCATTAGGAAGAATGGTTAGTTTTGTTTCATATAAAAAGGCACAATCATCATATATAAACACAATGAATCAATAAGGCCAGAATGTTCACCTTTAATGACTTCAAATGCTAATGTTTATAGGGTTTAGTGGAAAAAAATCAAGTTTCTCACCTTGTGCCTAGTGACAAGAATATAAATGAGATTTATCTACGACATCCAATAAATACAACACTTCACTTAGCTACAAGTGGTTGTATTTTAAGCCTTTCCTTGAGGGTTGCTTGAATAAATTGTGGCAAGTTGAGCCCAAGAAAATTGTTTGAACAAATTGTCATTACCATAATCAACATTGTCATTACCATAATCAACATTGTCATTAGTATCGTCATCATTGTCTGGCCTTGTGAGAGACTAATGGATTCTAAGGAATAAGGATTATGCCTTATTGCGTGCCCTATAGATTTCCTCGTGAGTGATTGTCTTAGTCTGCCCTCACGACATCGTGTATCTCATGAACTAGGTAATCGTTAACCTACAGTTCATGTCACAATGAGAGTGCTAGTAGGTTGTCACATGGACACTACCACACCTCTCCCTCATATGTCGGGTTTATGTGCATGACCCCTTTACTCCTTATGTGAGTTAGATTAGCAAGCATCGTCAAGCCTGTATCCCCTGACAAGAACAATGTCAATAATCCATATACATAAATCATATTGTAATCAATCATATATCACATGTGCATAAAATGAAATACTCAAACAAAATACAATCCACTCCCTAACTCAATCCAGAGTCCAAGGAATTCCATTGATGCCATCAACATCCATAGCCTATCATGTGTCCTGCACACTCACGAGAACTCGTCAATAACATATGTCAATACATATACATATGAAAGTAACAATAAATCACAATGCATCATCATCATCATATATAACTCATAATCGAAACGAAATCATAATGTACCATAACCAGATCACTTGCACACAAGTGTCCTAAAAGAATAAGTCAATGAAAGTGTGCTCAGTGGAATGGGATGTTACATGTACTATGTGTGGGAATGTGCATCTCAAACAATTCTTAAAAGAAACGGTGAAAAGACATTGTACTAGGATTAGACATCATCCACAATGACTTGTGAATGGGGCCAACGTTGAATTTTTTTCAAGTTGTTTATGTATGCATTAAAATTTGACATGGATAGACTATTTGCATGCCTTGACGATATGGAGTAGTTTTCAAACTCAAATATGACTTGCGCACCCACTCTATATATTTGATCTTGTCCTTGTTTTGCTTGAACTTTCTCGGATTACTGTCATGCATGGTGTAGGTCTAATTTATGGGTGTAAATTAGATCATGTGTTTTAATATCAATCTAGAATTCATAGAACTTTGAAGCACACCAATGTATATGGACCATGCTTGGTGGGTGAAGTCTCATTCCAAAAAGAGATGCTTCACTCTCTCCTTTGAAGAGTTGTAAAGTGGACACATAAAAGGCCCATTAATGTGCCCCTACCTTTAGAGATTGTTAGTTGTTTCAAGTTTTCCATACATCATAGTCCAACAAAACAATCTTTTTTTTTGGAGGCCATTGCCTTCCGATATTTGCTTCCATAAAGCTAATTTTGGGGGTAAGTAAAGCTAGTAGAATTTGAAAGAGGATCATCCAAACATAGCAATAGATATTTCCAAATATCTTTCTTGCAAAGATAACTTCCTTTCACCAAGATTATGTCCTACTAGTGATTGCTCTCCACAAAACATGCTTCCCCACTTTACACTTCAAAGAAGACATTGAAGATGAGTTTGAATCACCACTTGGGAGGCCATTGGAGGATTCTTAAAATTATATTTCAGTTTCTCATTAATGAGACTTTTGAAACAAGTTTGAAACCCAAATCATGTGAGTTTACAACTTTTTCCAATGCACACTTTTATTATCATCATCGTCAACATTATAATTGGCATCATAATTATCATTGGAACCATCATCATCATCATCATCGTCATCGTCATCGTCATCGTCATCGTCATCGTCATCGTCATTGTCATCATCATCATCATCATCATCATCATCATCGTTGTCATTGTCACCATCATCGTCATTGTCATTGTCGTCATCATCATCATCATCATCATCGTTGTCGTTATAATCATCATGATCATCATCGTTGTCAATATCGTCATCGTCATTGTTTTCATCGTCGTCATTGTCGTCATCGTCGTCGTTGTCGTCGTAGGGTAGGGTTGTGAAATTTCATGCTTTGCTCCATTTTTTTATCTCTAGAGGAAATCTTAGAAGAGAAGGGTCATATACTTTAATCAAGCCCCCTCAAAGAAGAACACTAAAAACTACACAATTTGTACAACTTAAGAAAAATTAATACTACGGAAAATACTAAATTCTATGACTTTACCACCAAGCCCAAAGATATGTTAAAGCACCATGCCCAAATGACTTCATATGTGGAGTTGATTCTACTTTTAAGAAAGAATTAAAATGAGGCTATAATCCAATATCAAACCACTCTTAGGAAGTCTAGAGACAGATTATTGTAGTTGTGACAAAGTAGGTGGGAAGAACAAACCCTTGCACTTAAGAAATTAGAACCTCATTCCCCATAAGGACTAAAATTTTCCCTCTATAGATCACAATTGTATGTGGATATTTTAAGGAACGTGATGATTAATTGGAGCGTTCTGAGGTTCAATTCCCTCTTCTCCTACACCCTACTCCAAATATATAGGAGAAACACAGTATAAATAAGATATGATGGATAATAGTGGAATGGGTTACCATAATAGATATGCCATTAAAGATATCAAAATATGACCTTAGAGAGGTATGCAGGGAAAAAAAGTTTGATGATGAGTGAGAATAGCAGTATCAATTTTGATGGCGATTCTTGTTGCATAAACACATGAAATGTGCCAATTGGGAACTAATTGCAAACCTTGGATTACCATATGTTCCCCATCTTATTTTCATGATTTTTTTATGCATTTACCTCATGAACATAAGACCTTCCCAGACACTCTAGTTTTTAATGATCTGGATTATTTTTTAGAATGAAATGAAAGTAGAGATACTACAATTAAATACACATAAATATTGCCAGAAATAGAGAAATACAGTAATACACAATTTTTATTAATGAAAGAAATGTACAGAGACTATAAAAATACAGAGTGAAAAATTCGCTAGAATGGTGGAGCTTATCTCTGAGAAGAGAGGTGTTTGCTACTTGCATTTGAAAGAATATGATCGTTACAATGAGGCTCCAAAGGCCTTTTAAACATAAGTAAAATCCAAAACCCTAACCTCAGAATATGAAAATCCAAAAGGTTTGCAGGCCCCGATGGGGGTAGTTGATACGTCAACTTCCCGGGGGCGTAACTTTTGCATACGATCTCTGTTCAGGGCGCTCTATACACCGTTGAAAAGGTCTAACCAAGAAGAATGATTTTCAATTGGCCCAGGTGAGTGCCTTTGACTATCATGTGGGCTCCAAATCCCAAAAAAAATGTCGTTTAGGGCCTCAAAATGGCCCCGAAAGTTTGAAACCCGAAAAAATGTCGAGATGGAAAAATGTTTTTCGAGCTCGTGGAATAGGTGGGTGGGCACTAATATCCACTTGGATCAATCCTCCCTCCTTAGGAAGCAATGGTCTCCATTGCGATGAGTTCCCGGGGAGACGGGGAAGCATTTGTTGAATCTGAATCTTAGTGAGTTGTTTGCCTTGCTGGAGACATCTTGTTGCTTGGTTTGTGGAAGGATGTCACGAACTTGTCGTTGAAGGGGTTGAATCTGTTCAACCGAATGGGAAACATGAGATGTCTATCTGCAGAAGGAATCTTTGCACTTTTCTGCATTTTTGTCGACCCGCTTCTTTTGGATAAAAGGTGCATGGGTCGAGGCTATAGTGGTTGCAGTATCCTTTTGTTCACCTTTTGAACACTTAATATAGGAGGTCCGGACCCCTTCTAAGATGAAAATCATGGTTGTCGCAAATCACAACTGAGGTAGCATCCATTTTTAAGTAAAGTGTAAGGCTGCTACAGCTAGAAGAAACCTCATGACCTGTACCCTTTTCTCAAAAAACTAATCTGGTAGCTAAAGCATTCATGTTGACAAAACTAGTCCAAATATTGTGTTGAAAATTGTGCCACTACAAAACTGATATGAAGTGGAAGGGTTGGCACTTGGAGCTGAGTGGAGGCAAATTAAGCTAAGTGACTTCTGCTACAGAACTATCTGCAAGATTGAAACATGCTAGAAGTTGTATGGGAAGCTCTGTCTATCTAGTACAATTTGAGTTGATTCATAATTGAATCAAAATTATTCTTCAAAATTCTCATGCTTCTCAAATGGGGGACTGTTGTGTGAGGAGCACAAATCATGTTTCTTGCAGAAATTTCAAATGTGGTTAAGCTAGCTTCTTAAAATAATCCTTAGACCTCATTTCTGAAGTGTTGATCTCACTATTGAAGACGTGTTGATCTTTGCAAGGTCGGGCTGAAAGCCTGTATCTTCACTAGTCCTTTGTTGACATGGATCTTGGATCAACTGACTGAACTATATTTGCACTCTTATCCACTGAATTGATGTGTTGCTCCAAGCATGGGCAGTGGAACTGTTGGAAAAGTCATTGGTGGTGCTGGAAGGATATTGTTGACTATCTTTGTGATCTTTATGCATTAATGATCTACAGTTCTGTGCAAACAAAGTTAGGTTGGAGAAACGTAGTTGATTGTTGCAAATAACAAGATCTAGACAGCCCTCAACATGGGAAAATTCCATTTGTGCCATCATCTCTTTACTAGAGGCTAATGCAGAAATAAATTTTGATGCAGACTTCGTCAGAAACTTGTATGGTATAGGTGGCTACAAGGCAGACAAGCAAAGAATGTTATTGACCATCATGACTTTGACAAAACAAGTAGAACCTCCTTCAGTGTACACCCTCAGGTATGCACTTATATATATATATATATATATATATATATATATATATATATATATATATATATATATATATATTATTTGCATCACTATCATAAAGGTATTTGCAGGAGGAAGGAACCCCTGGTGCAAATCATGGACCTAGAGAAGTCTCAGTGCATTCAAAAGAACAACACACTGGAAGTAAAAAAACCTCAGGTTTGATTGTTTGATTATCTTGCTACATTACAAGTAGGTGTTGTAGTTGGGACACCAATCCTTAAATTGTTTTGATTCCAGAGATGTACTCGTGAATCTCCTCTAGGAGATATTATTGACTAGTTTCCTTTCGTTTATTTCCTTGCTCCAGGTAGGTTAGCTACAAAGGAAGATGTTTTTCCTTCAAAGACTTTAGTGGGAGTCACTTGACTCAGAGGGAGTCAAAACTAATTAAGCAAAAGGAAAAGACAAATACCTTCTCCCCCTTCAGCGGTTCAGAGGGAGACTGCCATTGATACAGTTGATCCAATTGATATTCCCAGGGACTTTACAGTAGGCCATAAAAGGCCTGTCTGGGCTTATCAAATACTGCAAGAGGCAGAAAGACATGCAACTGATGGAAGTATCAAGAAATACAAAATGAGACTTGTCGTCAAAGGATTCTAAAAAACAGAGGGAGTTTTCTATGATGTGACACTTGATCTAGTAAGCTCGATACACTTTCATCCGTACTAACATCCATGAGTTGGAAGCTATATCAAATGGATGGATTCTTGATGAGTTTGGATTTCAGCAAGAGTGTTGTTGATCCAAACCTATATTATTACAGTGTTGGTGATGAGAGACTGATTTTGATGACTTATTCAGAAAGCCTTGTTGTTGGATACAAGTAAGCTTTGACTTCTGATTTCGAAATGAAGGATATGAGTATGATACACTACTTCTTTGGACAAGAAGTATGACAGAGGACCAACAAGTTTTCCCTGAGTCAAGAAAAAAATACAGTGGGAATATTAAAGAAGCTCAATATGAAAAAATGCAAATCCACGGTGATGGATTTGAAGAAAATAAATAAAGATGATTAAGACAAGATTAATCCACATTTGATTGTATCACTGATGTATCTGGTTAACACCGGACTTGATTCATGCTATGCAGTGAATGTACTTAGTCATTCCATGAGTCAGTCCAGACAAACTCACTAAAGAATAGCGAAACATGTATTGAGATATATATGAGGCACAATTGGATATGGTCTGAGATATGCCTTCAGTGTGAACTTGATTTTGCAGGATATGCCCATACAGATTGAGTAGAGAATACAGTGGACTGGAAGAGCACATCTGGTTGTTGTCTTACCATGAAGTTTGCAATGATTTTCTGATGCAGTAGGAAACAAAATTATGTATCCTTGAGTACCACAAAAGCAGAGTATATATCATTGAATGTGAGAAGCCACATGGCTTCACAAGCTTCTAACTGATAAACTTGATCATGAGATGGATCATATGATGATAACCAAGAGTCGTGTATAAATCTCTTTGAGAAACCAATGTTTCTTGATGGATCGAAACGTGATGAGATGAAATATATTTATATCAGAGATATGATATAGAGGAAAATAGTACACATGCAGTACTTTCCTACACATGAGCAGATTGCAGACACCTTCACCAAATTAACTTGGTGAAGAATGCTTCCCTAGTTGAGAGGGAGTGTCGATGACTCCAGCCAAGACAAAGTTCAAAGTACATCTGTGTGAGACTTGGCATGATGAAGAATGTCTCCCTAACTGAGAGGGATTGTTGATGATTGTAGCTATGTGAGACATTCTCCAGCTTACAAACCTGTGAGATGTGGATCATTGCAGTTATGTGAGGCTTTCTCCAACTTACAAACCTGAGAGAAAACCCCTAAGAAGGGTGTGTGGTTCCTATCTGAGACAGAGCTAGAACGTAGAGATGACCTCCTCCATTATGAGAGTTGAGAAGAACTCCAGATGATTCTCCGGTGAGAAAGGTGATCTGCAGAGTTGGACGTGCATGTGGTTGAGCACAAGGTGAACATGTGAAATCCCAAAGCATTGGGTGCATCATCATGAGAACATAAATGAAGATGATGTATTAGTCTCCTCTAAGCAGAAGAGTTGATGAGAAATTCCAGATGACTCTCCTATGTAATGCAGTGGGAAAGAAGATCTGTTGAGTGGACGTGCATGTGGATGAGCACATGTGAACGTGATCATAGTGGTTGAGCACTAGTGAAGAAGTGGTTCTTCTATGTAATGCAGTGAGCCAAAGATATGGAAATCCCTATGGATGTACCCCTAGTGGATGAGCACTAGTGGGTGTATAAGATCCCTTGCTATATTGTTCAAGAGTCAGACCTGCTTATAACCCTAATTGTAATGTAAAAGGTACAGGTCGGCCCCACCTTAATGTGATTAATAATTATTATAAAAAAGATAATTAATAAGGTAATTATTAATTATATTTTGAGTTATTGAGGTCAGCCCTATTGTGCCAATAGACACATCATTTGATGTGACAAGTCTTATATAAATAAAGGTGAATCTCTATTCAGAAAACACACTTGTCATTGTGTCATCTCATGATTTCAGAAGTTGTGGTATGAAATTATGAGAATTGTAGCACCCTCTTGTGTGCTAGTTTTGGTGATGGTGTGGGAGGTCTTTTTCTTGAGGAATATAGCAAAGGATTGGTTGGGTTTTCTTCCCTTGTTGAGAAGGGTTTCCCAGGATACTTCTTGTGTACTTGTGCATGGATCTTCTTCTTGTGATCTTGGTTTGTTGCAGTAGTTATGGTTCAAGTAATTGTTGACATAAAATTTAAAAGGGATACATGAACCATAGCTCACTAAAATTCTAACATGGTATCAGAGCAGGCTTGAATAAATCCATTTCACACAAAAAATGAAGGTAAAGTCTACATATTCAGTGGGAAGATGAAGATGAGAAAGGGTTGGATATAAACCCTTCAAACAAACCGAAATATATGAAGGAAAAGGCTGGAACCTAGGGAGAAGGCAGTCATAGGCATAAGGAGCTTGGCCTACCCTAAAATGCAGCACTGTAAAAGAACCCGGCTTGTTCTGAGGCTCCTATATAGCTTCCACTAATATACACCAGGTCCAGACCCCTTATATAGTTAGATCAAGACAGTCGCAGCCTAGAAGAGAAGGGTCTGGTTGCTTCTAATTCTCTATGGTAAAGTTTTGTGGTGAAAACGAGGAGCCTAGAGCCTAGCAGGAGACCTACTCTCAAAACAAAGTATTCGGCCTGCAACAACTAGCTTCCTGAGCACTTTTTGATAATCTAAGAAGGAAGGTTTATATCAACAGCACAATCAACTAAATTTATGAGTATATTGTTGCCCAGATCCTACGTTTTTACATATATTATAAAGTTAGAAGGCCTACAACTGTTATATTGCCTCCCAAATATGATTCATCCTTGAAGCAGTAATAAGGAAGGCCTGTTACCCTAACAACATGTAATTTTTAAACCTGCGAAGTAAAGCAATGCATATCGATTCTTAAGCAAGACAAAAATTAATCAATGGCTCATACACAGAGTACACAGAGATTTTATACCGGAAACCCTCAACTCGGAAAACCTTTCTTATATTCATTATATCGAATTTCACCATTCGCCATACAATATATACAATGTTTTTAGGTATTCCATAGATACCAAAACCCTAATCCCTTAATCCGGGATTAATTTACAAATCCGCTAAAAATAGTAAAAACCGCCCAAAAAAATATTTTCGGGCGTTGCACGTAACCAGGGGGGGCATACCTGCCCCCCCCTAGGACCCCTTTAGGAAAGCGCTCGACGCACACGACAGAGCTCTAGTGGTTGGGATCGTCAGACGCAGTTGTCGTATTTGACACACCCACACACACACACATGCAAAGAATATAACACATATACCCAACACAACAATTGTAAGGAAGGGCCACTGAGGCTGCCGCAACCATACCCTAACAATAAACACTTAATATATAAGGGTCAGACCCCTTCTAAGATGAAAATCATGGCTGTCGCAGCTCACAAATGAGGTAGCATCCATTTTAAAGTGAAGTGTAAGGCTGCTACAGCCAAAAGAAACCTCACAACCTATACCCTTTTCTCAACAAACTAATATGGTAGCTAAAGCATTCAAGTTGTCAAAGCTAAGTGATTGTTGCTACAAAACTATCTGCAAGATTGAAACATGCTGGAAGTTGTATGGGAAGATTTGTCTATCTAGTATAGTTTGATTTAATTCATAATTGAAACGAAATTATTCTTCAAAATTCTTAGGCTTCTCAAATGGGGGATTGTTGTGTGAGGAGCACAAATCATGTTTCTTGCAGAAATTTCAAATGTGGTTGAGCTGGCTTCTGAAAATGATCCTCATACCTCATTTCTGAAGTACTAAGCTCACTGTCGAAGAAGTGTTGATCTTTGCAAGGTCAGGCTGAAAGTGTGTATCTTCACTAGTCCTTTGCTGACATGGATCTTGGATCAATTCACTGAACTATATTTTCACTCTTATCCACTGAATTGATGTGTTGCTCTAAGCATGGGTAGTGGAACAGTTGGGCTAATTCATTGGTGGCGGTGAAAGGATATTGTTGACTATCTTTGTGATCTTTATGCATTAATGATCTAGAGTTATGTGCAAACAAAGTTAGGTTGGAGAAATGATTCGGATTATTTTCGGCATGAAATGAGAGCAGAGATATAATAAAAAAATGCATAGAGATATCGTAGATATCCAATAATATAACACAAATGTATTAGAGATTCAACCATAAACACAAATATACAGTAATACACGATTTCTATCAATGAAAGAAATGTATAGAGACTGTAAAAATCCAGAGTGAAAGACTCGCTAGAATGGTCACAACTTATCTCTGAGAAGAGATGTGAAGGCTACTCGCATTCGCAAGAAGATGATTACAATGAGGCTCTGAAGGCCTTTTTACAATAAACAGGAATGTCAAAAACCCTAGACATCCAAAAACCTAACCCTAGGAGATGAAGCACCAAAAGTCATGTGGAACCCGTTTAGGTAAGTTAGCACATCAACTTCCCGGGGTCGTAGCTTTTGCATACAATCTCCATTTTAGGCGTGTGATAGCCCGTTGGAAAGGTATCATCGAGTAGATTCATTTTGGGGGCTCAATCATGCCTCCCACTATCATTAAGAAGCTAGATCCCTAAAAACCTTCATTTAGGCCCTCAAAATGGCCCCGGAAGTTAAAATTGCTAAAAATAGTAAATTGCCAAAATTGCCAGAAAACTATTTTGAGCCAGTTGGAAAAGGTGGGTGGCCACCGATATCCACCTAGATCAAGAAAGGTAGCTAATTGTTGCACTTAACAAGATCTAGATAGCCCGCAGCATGGGAAAATTCTGTTTGTGCCATCATCTCTTTACTAGAGGTTGTTGCAACAATAAAGGTTGATGCAGAGTTCGTCAGAAACTTGTGTGGTATAGGTGGCTACAAGGCAGACAAGAAAAGAA
>JZKD02S1592940.1:0-10152 GCA_000966675.3 Picea glauca
TTTTATTTATTGTTAGTTAGTTTAGTTTGTTTTATTTAGTTTTAGTTAGTTTGTTTTATTTAGTTTTAGTCAGATTAGTTAGTTTAGATTAGTTTTCTCTTTGGTTTTCTTAGGACCTTAGATCGGCTAACAGAGCCACTAAACCCGTCAGGGTGGTTCATTCCAATCGGCTTGGGTTATTAGACAACCCCGGACCGGTTCCACTCTCCCAATTGACGGACGGTCAGTTTCGCCCATCAACATGGAGCTATGAGATGATAAAACATATCCACAGACCAATACAATGTGGATCTATGTGACAGTATATATGTATATTAGCATGCTCAAAAGATCTCCTTCGTAGCCTGGGGAAAGAAGGTAACAAAGTGAAATGATCAACCTAGGGTCGTCGTCCCAATCCCGATGTGGTACGGATCTAGACATGTGAATAGATGTTTTGATGTCGAACATGGTAGAAACCACTTGATTACTGGTCATTGAGGTAAATCATTAAAAAGTGCGAGAGAAATCACCAATGATATCAATGACTCCCAAGGTACCCTAGTACAATCCAACGAATGTGAATAAATGAGTTGAAGTCTAACATTCGTGGAATCATCCAATCAGAGATCAATGATGTAAACCTATTGACAGAGGTGAGGAGGCCTTCCATTGAGGCATGCAGGTCCCAAGGTACTAACTGGTTTCTAAGTCTAATTCCCATATAATGTGTTGAATTTGATAGGAAAAGACTCGTCGAAGGAGGGCCTTGATGTATCCCCCATCATCGACATGAAACTAACATAGGAAAGAAATGTAAGATGGTGAATCGAATGAGTATGGACTGACACGGGTATTGAAACTAGAAATTTGTGATGGTTGACTCTCGAGGCAGATACTTCCCTTGAACACTGAGGCAAACCATGAATTGGTAGCATAAACGTGATGTGGACCAAAAAATAATGTAGCGGACATTGTGACATTCGTCGGGTGACCCAAAGGAGTGGAAAGACTCATAAGATTGGTTCAGTGCAAAGGTTTAGCAGATTATCCAATTGTTCAAAATGAAAGTGGAAACAAGTGTCGTGTTCAAGGGCGACTACAAGAGTGACTTGTAACAATTCTAAAAGATAACTTTACTTACTTCCTTCAATTTTCCCCCATCTAGATAGATGAGTACATATTTTTGTTTTTAGGAGCTCGAGGAGGATAACACATGCTCGATATAACTCACCTTTGGTAAGTCCCTCTTCCTTTGTTTAACAAACTGGAAGAAGTAAGGGTTTGATCCCATATGGGCCCTTCAATGTGTGATTTTAGCGAGTCCAGAGAAGGAAAAATCATTGGTTTTTCATGTTTAGAGATTCTGAAAAAAACTTAAAGGCGACTCCAAGGTTGTCCTTTTTCGTAATTTTAGTCTCTTAGGTCCGAAAAATATATAAACGACTACTTGGGAGACGCCCTTTCAAGACCTTTTTAATGAGCGTGAAAGGAAGCAAGATCACTCGACGATCTTTTCATATTTAGAGATTTTGAAAAGAGATTAAAGATGACTCCAGGGGGTTCCTTTTTTGTGTAACCTTTACGAGTCTGAAAAAGTGATAAAAGTATACTCGATTACATTCTCATATTTTTTCGAGCACGAGAAAAAACAAATATTATGCTCGTCGGTGTCACAAGGTTGTCGAGAAGATATTGCTTAAAAACCTACAAATATAGATAGATTTGGGCCCAAAGCATTAGTAACTCCTCAAAAATATTTAAAAACCCCCAAAAAAACTTTATATTAGTGAGAAATAGCAAAAATCAAACCTATCAAATAGTTAAATAGGTTAAGAATTTCATTTACCAATTGATTTTACCAAATTCTTCTAAATTTGAAATTTTCCACCTTTTGGAGGTGATTTTCGATCTGTGAGTACGAGAGCTGCGGTCGACCATTTTCAATTTCGTCTAGACTAGGTTGGTTATATTGCCTTTCCAATCATTTTGTATGGTTTAATGTTGTGTTTTCTCTTATATTTAGGGTGTTATGGGCTCCTTGGGAAACCTTAGGCATCGAACTAGATCAACACTCTCTCAAAGGGATGAGGGGAGCATCGATTGAGATATCAGTGCCCTGGTGCACATGCCTAGGGAGAACTAGCGCTCTATGGGTAGACTTAAGGGAGTGCTAGTGTAAAACCAAAAAAAAAATGTATTTGGGCTAAAAAGACACAATTTTCTCCCATAAAAAGTTGACTAAAGATGTTTAATTGGTTGTATTTGTAGATTTCACTAGTCATTTAGCCATGATAGAGTGGAAATAACGTGAACATGATTTCGATGACATTGCCTCTTTACAAAGCCCTCAAGTAAGGTAAGCTTTGCGAAATTGTGGTCTACTCAAGTACTTTAAACTCCAGAATATGAGGAAAGAGGTACTATTACTTGAGTACTTGATCGTTTTGTGGGATGATGTCGAACAACAATTTCGCATTGGGCCACATAGGCTCAAGATTGAGCTTGATGATGTGTACTTTTTGACGGGCCTCTCGAGGAGAGGGGCTCCTATCCTAATGTCCAGACATCGGGAAACTCCTCAGTCAACTGAGGCATATGTTGTCAAGAATTGTATACCAGGATCGCGATTGGTAGATGGGTGAATCGTGATCAAAGATGTGAGGGAATTGACACTTAGGTCGATTCTAATTGCCATCACCAAATTGGTAGCTAGTACTAGCTCTCATCTAGTTTTGAAATCATAGATTCCATATGCTTTACAATGTGTAGAGACTAGGTTGTTTAACTGGAGCGTAGGGTTCCTTCGAAATGTGAAGGAACAGATATCGAAGTGCAGGACAGGTAGACAAAAGTAGTTTGGATGTGGCTCTTTCCTAGTTTCGTTCTTCTTGGAGCGAGTTCCCCAGATTCAGCCACAGGTTGTGTTGATGGAACGTATTGTGATTGATCCACATATGGAGAGATGGACCAGTTTATCCCCGAGATTAGGGAATGAACCCTCAACATTTAGATTTATAGCTGATTTCTTTGCTTGGTGGAAGAGACAACTAGTTGTCATCAAGGATTTTGCTTATGCTGGAATGGAATTTCAGGGTAGTGCAAACTTGGTTCTCCCCGAGGGCATTTAGTGGGATGCATCGGGTACGAAACCAAACCTTGTCATGTATTTTTGTTTTTTCATATTTTATATTGTTTTTTATGTGTACAATGAGGGATATAAAGACGTTTTTGTTTCACCATGCAGACAGAGGTGCATCACATCCTATGGAGATGCTGGCAATGGGGTGTCATGGAGATGCACGGGTAGCAGTAGAGCACAAGGTTGCAGTGGGAGGACTTCAAGAGGTTGAGAGGAACCTTCAAGGTTTGACCATGGGTGTCCCACCTCTTAGGAGACAAGACATGCATCTACATTTGCAGAGACACACAGTTGGAGTTCATGAGAGTCTGAACCACTTACTTCGAAGAGTGGCTCGTGCAGTAGTGTGCTTCAAGGAGCACAACGTGATACAGGAGGATGACTAGGATCCTCAACATATTTTGTAGTCTTTCATGATGATGTCATGGGCATGAAGGCCCAAATTGTTTGCCCTATTATGTACTTTTTGACGATGTATTTTAAAACAAACATTTTCTATTATGCATCTATATATATATCTGAGTTTTGTGGTGCCTATTTATGTTGCAATTTATCATATGTGATGCTTTTGTGTACATGTGATTCATGTCTTTTTACAAATGTTTTATCTATGCACAAGATATCGATCCAATATGTAATTAGCTGAAAAATCTCACGTTGTGTTGAGTTCTCTCGTTAATGTCTGTATTGTATAAATTCAAACGATCTTTAGAGACGGAAAACTCTTAGGTGGAGACATAGTAAGACAAGGTTGTGAATGGTGTAATCCCGATTAAGCTGACAAACCACGAGTTGAAATTCTAGGTTAATAATCATATGAGTTATACCTAGAGAGGGAGATTTAGTTAAGAGTCTGATGACAGAATGGTATTATGCCACGTTATTGGTTGTCGATCCTAGGAAAATTCCTTCTAAACTCACCAAATCACCAGAGTGGTAAATGACCCAAGTTGTAGAAGCAATGTTCTGGGTTGGTCGACTAGTGCCATATGCAAACCCGACAAAGATGGGAAAGGGAGATGCCATATGCCCATGCAATCACAAGACAAAGTATAAGAAGCTAAGACAAAACTCGTACACGCAAGAGAAAAGACACACCAAAACAAAAGTATATAGTACAATAGTGTACAAAGCACACATGTCAGATGTTCTATGCATACTACTTCTTGAGGTAAATCCCATTTAGGGGCTTACCAAGAGATATTCCATCACAGTTGACTAACTCGTAGGCACCTCTATGTAGAACACATTTTATGATATAAGGTCCATGCCACAGAGGTTCTAACTTCCCTATCCCCAACTTATCATGAGCTTGGTCATAAACGAGGACTAAGTCTCATTCTGTAAAAGCACAAAGTTGAACGGATTTGTCATATTGACTCTTCATTCATTTTTTATATGTCTCGTTAACGAAAGCAGCATTGCGACATTTTTCGTCCAACTTGGTTAAATAAAATAATATTTCCTCTTCAGCAAAGATATGAGGCAAGATTTCCACGGTGAGTTTCAAAGAAGGGATATCACACTTGATTGGTAACACCACTTCTATGCCATACACCAACTGGAATGGAGTGAATCCAGTTGCCATTTTCACTGAGGTGTGGTAGGCCCAGAGCGTGGAGAAAATTTGCAGGTGTCAAAAGGTTTTGTTTTTCCCCACCATGCACTGGAGCATGGTCGTTAGGACTTTGTTGATAGCTTCAACTTGTCTATTTTCTTGAGGATAGTAGGGGGATGAGTTTTCATGGCGAAAACCTAACTTGACATGCAACTCACTCATCATCTGGTTCTGGAAATGTGATCCATGATCAATGACAATGGCTTGTGGGACACCAAAGTGAGTGATGATGTTTTTGAAAACAAAGAGTGTTGCAGTACGACCATCGTTAATAAATGTAGGCATATCCTCAGCCCATTTAGTGAAATAATCAACGGCAACAATGATATAACCGTGCCCCCGGTTGAGGTAGGCTTACATTGCATAAAATCAATGCCCCATTTGGCAAAGGGGCTGATGGTTACAATGGGATGCAATGGAGCAGGGTGGGTATGTGCCTTTTTTTGAAAAACTTGACAAGGTGGGCATTGTTTGACAGCATCGATACAGTCTTTGAAGATGGAGGGCCAAAAATAATCGACACGTAAGATTTTCTAGGTTGTAGCCATCCCAGAAAGATGATCACAACAAACTCCAAGGTGACAGTCATTCAAAACATGTTCAGCCTCATTGTGGGTTAAACAATTCCATAGGAAAGTATCAATACCACAGCGATACAAAGTGTCACTGATGATAAGATAGCGTTTAGAATGGTGGTGGATACGACGATGTTTGTCATGTGAAATATCGAGCTGGAAAAGTTGGGTTTGGAGATAGAGAAGAATATCTCCATACCAAGGGTCTGACGTGCTAATGAAGAACAAATATTATTCAGGAAGAGAATCACTAGGCTCATTATCTTCATCAACATAGGGAAGATCACAGATTAGTTCCACAAAAACCAGCGATTTTTTATCTTTTGATTTGGCAAACTCGAGATCGAATTCTTGAAGAATAATGATCCATTTGGAATATTTTCCCCCAAGGACTTGACGTGTTAGGATATAGTACATGGGGTTTGAGTCTACAATGACCATGGTAGTGTGTAATAGGATGTAGTGGAGAAATATCTGGACGACAATGACTGCAACCAGAGACAACTTTTCAACGTGTGAATATTGGAGCTCGGGACCAGATAGACTCTTGCTCAGATAGCATATCACATGTTCATCACCGATAGGATCCTCTTGAACTAATACCATAGAAATAGTGGAATTAGAGGCAGACAAATAAATAATATAGTCTCATGCATAATTTGGGGGGTACAAGAGCGGTGTGTGTATTAAGGCATGCTTAAGAGCATCAAAAGAGTGTTGAGCAGTGCCATCCCAGATGAAAGGAGTGTCTTTCTACAACAATCTCATAAATCCTTTAGCGATTTCGCGTAATTACAGATGAAATGGTGAAGAAAGTTTCCTTTCCCTTGCAAACTTTGTAGTTGAGTCAGATTGTTGGGAGGGGGTAAAGTGAGAATAGATTTTACTTTTAAGGGATCCACCCTAATCCCATATTTGGAGACAACGAATCCAATGAGTCAACCTGATTCGACAGCGAAGATGCATTTGTGAGGGTTCAGACGGATATGGTAAAATTGGCATCGAAGAAAAATGGCTTGTAAATGACCAATATGATCTCATCGATTAGACGAATGAGTGCGTAAATCATCGAGGTAAGGTTCCACAATATGTTTGATATCGTGGAAAGCATATGACATGGCCCGCTGGAAAGTAGCACCAGCATTTTTAAGACCAAAAGGTAGCTTCTGATAAGTGAATGTCCCCCAAGGGAAGATGAAGGTTGTATTATGTTGATCGTCAGGTAGAATATCGATCCAGTTATACCTTGAGAAACCATCCATGAAGGAAAAATAATGTTGCCAGTGCAATTATCGATGATTTGATCGATAAATTGTGTTGAGTAATTTTCTTCTCGACAAGACTTATTGAGATCCCTATAATCGTCAGAGACATGAATGGTTCCTTGTTTCTTAGTGACCAGAACGATGTTAGAAACCCATTCCGTCAAGGGGACAGGATAAATAAAACTAGATTTCAACAGTTTTTCAACTTCTGTCTTTATGGCCACAGTTTTCATAGGATGAACTGGGCAAAGTTTTTGTCGTACAAGTTTAACACCTAGGTAATTTTTTATCTCATGCACAACGATCGATGGATCGATCCGTGGCATTTCTCTGTAACTCCAAGCGAAGACACTGTGAAATTCTTTGAATAGATCGGTATAATCTTCCACTTCCTCAGGCGAACAATTAGCACCGAGATGAAAATTTTCCACGATACATTCTTTGATCGAGATTTCGATAGAAATCATAGAAGATATGTTGCCTAAATTCCCCTCAGAAGTAGTTTCATGGGTAAGTATGGGAGATTGGGAAGAATCGACAACACCATCAAGAAAGATAGAGTGTATATCTTTCTCAATTCTATCTAGACTATGGAGAAAAGATGAATGATGATGGTTGTCATCCCAAGGTACCTCTTTGATACTAAGCATTTCCATAATGGATTCGTATGATGGAAAAATATGTGGGATGTAATCGAAAGTAGAGGATGGGGAATCCAACCAAGATGGCAACGAGTAAGTGTTGGATGCCAACAGATGTTGGTCGTCCAATGAGGGAGAGGCAGATTGGATGGCATTGTATGAAGCCTCAGTAGGACTAAGTGGCATAGTGTCACCTAGTGCATTGAATTTCAAAGGACTAGGCACAACCCAAGGATTAGATGATTCGTAAGATTAATATGCCATAGTCGAGATCATATTGATCATGGCAATATGTTGCGAGGTGGGAGGAAGTGGTGTAGGGAAAGTACCCATAAGGGAAGAGTCTTTTAAAAGACCTACACCAAAACTTTCATAAGTGATATTAGTATCTCCCAAGAAAGGAATATTTTTTGTGGCAGGAGTGCGAGCGTCGGGGGTACAGTAATATAACCAATCGATAGTGACAATTTTACCTTGATAGGGGAATTGTACACATCGAAACACCGATGAAGCGATGGAAGTCATGGCATAAAACCAACTTCTTCCTAACAATAAGTTGTAATCAAGGGGAGCATCAACTACCTCTACATCGACACAGACAGTCTTGCCTCCCAACTGAACAACTAAGTACTGCAAGAGTTCATGAGGACGAAAACCTCGCCCATTGAATGCTCATAACATTGTAGGGGATTGATCAAGCACATGTGATTTCAACCCTTTACAACAAGCTAATGACATGACACAAGTGGAATCTCCCTCATACAATATGGTACGATGAATGTGTTGGTTATGAACAACAACATCAATCTGAAAAGCAAGATGGTGAGAAAGTCATGATTCGAAGTTATCAAGGTTAAATGTGATATTATTCAACGACTTGGGATTGATCGCACCGATGGCGGCCAAGAGTGTTCTACGTTGACTTGGACAATGTTGTAGAAATTCAAGAGAAGACATAGTGCACTGTGCTTGAGCCAAATCTTCAATGATGTTGTAGTTTTTGGCAGCACTTGAACTAGGATTAAAAGTTGATTTTCGAATAGTGCTCTTGGGAGAGCGTAAAATAGAGTCGAAAGTGGGTTTCTCAATTTGAAGTGACCCACATTGAGGAGTAACGATGGAAGGAGATGGATCTGATGTAGTACCATTAGTGACCTTTTCTTTATCAGGTTTATTTGGCGTGTCATACATTGTGGTGCAAGTGGTTAAATCAATCCCATTAAACATATAAATATGGGCACTCGACGAGGCTTCCTCACTAGGAGGATGATTGGGATTTCCCTCTATTGGAGGAGCAAGGGCTTGCAAAACCATGGATTGCTACTGAGGAAAAGGTTGTGTCAACATAGTGGGTTGGGAATTCCCTTTGAAAAGTTTTGCAACTTCATCGTGATGAGGAAAGTCTCGGGTGTAATGATCATCACCACACATAAATTTCGGTTTTCGTTGTGGTTGTTTCTCAGGAGAAGGCGGTTGATATGGTTTTTTTGGATTTTCAATATTATTATTATTCTTTTTGGGTTTATTTTTCATTTTCTTCTTTCCCCCGGATTGTTGTGAAGATCTAGATTGAATTGCATTCATCTCAGAGATTTGAGTCGGGGGGGAGGTAGAGAAGAGTGAGGTTGAACTGGTGACGGGCGCAGAAATGGAGCGATTAGTTGAGCCGACCGACTGTGATGAAGATTGGGTTTTGATAGCACTGAAAATTCCATCTACATGAACCATGGTGTTATAACCCTAAATTGCACCATACATGCATACTTGGCATCAGGCCATCTTACTTGCTATTTTTGCCAAGCCATCACTGAGAAGCTCTTCTTAAAAACATTATTTTTGAAGATGCACACACCCTGCACCATTACTGCCCATGTATGTACACTAAATGCATCATTATTTCCCATGTACATACATTAGTTGCACCACTACAGCCCGCGTATACTCACAAAAGTTGTAAAAAATAAAAAGTTGCAAGGAATTCGTTGAGATTACGGGCTATTGGGCAGTTTCCCAATTGTTCCCCCACCTATAGCCCATCACACAACTAAATAACCATCCTTTTTTCATACAAAAGTAAGTGTTGGGGTCTCATTCCAAAAATAAGCATAAGAACAGTGAAACTCTGCCCATTTCACTTTCCCCCCTTGCCCCAAGAATTTGCAGCCACATTGTGATTTTTGAGCCAGAAATCCCTATTCTTGCCTTTTTCCTCCATTGCAAGCCTAATCCATTTCCTAGAGAGAGATGAAGAGGAGAAAGATACATGGAAGTGCAGTTGGAGCTTGGTGAAGAGGAGCCCAGACCAGGTTCGAGGAGCATTCATCGATCTCATTGTAAGTAACTTTGTGAGATTAATAAAAAGTATTTTTTTTGTCTCACCATATGATGTGTTCAATATTTATGTTTGATTCATGTTTTATTATGACATCTAACCCGTTAATTCATATATAATATGTATGTTCGTAGTTATTTGTTTGTATGTTTGTGAATGCAGGTCGGCCTTGGGAGGAGACTTGTAGTCAAGGAACAACCGAACGCAAAAGGATCGACACCAGACGCAGAGTTTAAGGTAGATTTACCAGATCTTTTTACTTTTTGTTTTATGCATGAATGTGGGGTATAGTTGGGGTAGTTGATAAAAAGTAGGTGTTATCGGACTAATTGGTAGGTGCGGACACTAAAAGATCTCCCTAGATCCACCTAGATCTAGAACAAAAAGGACAGGACATGACTCTTTCCCTAAGTTTTGACCATTGAATTAGCTAGTAGGGAGGAACAAGTAACATACCTTTGTATCACTTCCTAGGGTCTTTGTTTCTCCCGCTTCACTCCGATGCTCTCATGAGGTCAAGACCAAGACAACACAAACCAACCAAAGTGAAGATAGAAAAATATATTCAACTGTCAACTTATGTGTATGATCAAGGAATTA
>JZKD02S1592941.1:0-10152 GCA_000966675.3 Picea glauca
CAAACATCCAACAAATATTATGACATGTTTCAAACCCAAGGCATGCATACCTATGCTTGGGTGATCAAGACTTGCAAGATATGGCCGCCATAAAATACACTGTGGATCCATAATTATATTGATAAAAGGTATAGCCACCGAAAAATACACTGTGGATATATACTCCCATGACCTGAATTGATCGTAGCCACAAAGAATACACAGTGGATCTACGAGATGACAAGACATAGCCACGACCAATACAAAGTGGATCTATGTGACAGTATATGTGTCATTGTTCAAGAGAAACTCTATCGCAACCTGAGAAAAGTACATATCAAAGTGATCACTCAACCCAGGGTCTTCTTACTGATCCCGATGTAGTACGAATCTAACTATGCGAATAGATGTCTTGATGTCAAACATGGCAGAAACCACTTGATTACCAGTCAATGATGTAAATTGTTAACAAGCGCGAGGAAATCACCATTGATGTCAATGATTCCAAAGGTACCCTAGTACATTCCAACGAATGTGACTGGATGAGCTAAATTCGAACATTCGTGGAATCATTCGATTAGAGGTCAATGATGTAAACCCATTGTCAAACGTGAGGAGGCCTGCCATTGAGGCATGCAGGTCCCAAAGTGCTAACTGGTTTCTAAGTCTAGTTCCTGGATAATGTGTTGAAGTCAACAGGAATAGACTCGTCGAAGGAGGGCCTTGATGTATCCCCCATCAACGACATGAAACGAACATAGAGATGTAATTGGTAGATCAAATGAACATAGACTGACACGGGTATTGAGACAAGATATTTGTGATGGTTGACTCTCGAGGCAGATACTTCCCTTGAACATTGAGGCACAATAGCAGAAACATGACATGGACCAAAACAAGATGATGCAGTGGATACTGTGACTTTTTTCGGGTGACCAAAAGGAGTAAGAAAAACTCAGAGGATTGGTTCAGTGCAGAGGTTCATCGGATTAAGATATGCGCAAAGACAAAGTGTTGTGTTCAAGGGCGACTCTAAGAGTTACTTAGTAATGTTCTCAAAAACTGCTTGGCTTGCTTCCTTCAATTTTTCCCCCATCCAGATAGACGAGTACCTCTTTTTAATTTAACGAGCTCGAGGAGGATAACACATGATCGATATAACTCACCTTCGGTAAGTTCCTCTTCCTTTGTTTAACGAACTAGAAGAAGTAAGGGTTCGATCCCGTATGGGCCTGTCGATGTTTGTTTAACGAGTCCAAAGATAGAAAACTCGAAGGTTTTTTATGATTATAGAGTATGGAAAAACAATTGAAAGAGAACTCTCTCAGTTCCTTTTTCGTAAAGCAGTCGGATGAGACCGAAAAAGAGATAAACTATCGCTCAACGGACTTTTTCTTCAAATACTTTAACGAGCGTGAAGAGAACAAGGTCGCTCAACAATCTTTTCATGTTTAGAGAGTCTGAAAAGAACTTAAAGATGACTCCAATGTTGTCCTTTTTGTTAGTCTCGCGAGGTCGAAAAAGAGATAAATTATCACTCGAAAGACGCCCTTTCAAAACTTTTAACGAGTGCGAAAGGAAGCAAGATCACTCGGTAATCTTTTCATGTTTAGAGAGTCTGAAAAGAGCTTAAAGGAGACTCCAAGGGGTTCCTTTTTCGTGTATCCATACAGGTCCGAAAAAGAGATAAAAGTTTACTCGGATGCATTCTCATGTATTTACGAGCACGAGAAATAACAAAGACTAAGCTCAATATGCCCCCAGCTTGAAAGCTAATGGCTTAACTCCAAAATGATCAGCAAAGGTTGGAGACATGTCCTCCAAGATTCAATTCATTCACCGACTTTGAGGCTGTCACCAATTTCTCTACCAGATGAGAAAAAGGAGAAGGGTGGATGAAAAGAAGGTTCAAGAGAGGTGACTGTTTCATTTTTTAACGAGCTTGACACAGGAAAAGAACTATGCTCAGGGTTTCGGGTTCGATCCCCAGATTGTTGTTTCATTTTTTAAACGAGCTTGCCACAGAGAAGAGAAACTATGCTCGTGGCCTCTGTTTCATTTGTTAGCGAGCTTGCTACAGAGAAGAGAAACTATGCTCGTGACCTCTGTTTCATTTTTTAATGATCTTGCCACAGAGAAGAGAAACTATGCTCGTAACTGCTTCTTGATCATGGATTCCAAGAGGATAATGCTCTAGAAGGATACCATGTCAAGGGACAAAACTTGGTCATGGCTTCCAGGAGATCTTCTCTAGATGGATATAATTACTCAGGAAGGAACACATGTCGAGGGTTGCGATAGGGGTAAGGAGATCAAGCTCCAATAACCCTACCGAAGAAATCACCATGTCCACTACTGGATCCAAATCATCGAAAGTTGAAATCGTGGGAGATGATGGAAAATCAACACCAGGAGGGGAGATAGAGTGTATATCTTCCCAAATTTCTTCACGAAGGGGAAGAAAAGAGGATCGGTGACGGTTATTATCTCGAGGTAAATTGCCAATGCGAAGCATTTCCGGAATAGATTCATCAAAAGGAAAAATTGGGGAAATGTAGTCGATCGCAGATGACAAGGAACTCAACCGTGATTGCATCGAGGAACTATCGGGTGCCAATAAATTTTGGTCATCCGACAAGGGAGAAGCAGATTGGATAGAAACATATGATGGTTCAGTTGGACTAAGTGGCACGGTGTCACTTAGTGCATCAAATTCCAACGGATGAGGTACAATCCAAGGGTCAGATGATTCCAAAGATTGATAAGTCGCGGTCGAAATCATATCGACGGTGGGAATATGATGTGTAGTCGGTGGAAATGGTGTAGGGAAGGTACCCATGAGGCTAGAATATTTTAGTAAGCCAACACCAACGCTTTCATACGTGATCTTGTGGTCTCCCAAGAAAGGAATATTGTTGATAGCAGGAGCGCAAGCATCGGTCGTGTAGAAATCCAACTGATCAATAGTGATAATTTTGTCCTGATGAGGAAATTGTACACATCGAAAGACTGACGAGGCAATGACAGTCATAGCATAAAACCAACTTCTTCCAAGTAACAAGTTGTAATCGAGGGGAGCATCGACCACCTTGATATCAACAGTAACAGTTTTGCCACCCAATTGGATGGGCAGGGACTGTAAAAGCCCGTGGGGATGAAAACCTCACCCATCGAAGGCGCGTACATCGTGGGGGATTTGTTAAGTGTGGATGATTTTAAACCTTTCCAACACACCTAAGACATTACACAAGTCGAATCTCCTTCATCCAGAATAGTTCGGTGTATTTGTTGATTGTGAACAACAACATCAACTTGGAAAGCAAGTTGGTGGGAGAGCCGAGACGCATAATTGTCTAGGTTAAACATGATATGGTTGGATGACTCGGGATCAACACCGCCAATAGTGGCCAAAAGCGTTCTACATTGACTGGGGCAGTACTGTAGAACTTCTAACGCAAACATAGCATGCGGTGCTTGAGCCAAATCTTCAACAATGTTGTAGTTTTGGGTGGCACGTGAACTAGGATTAAAGGTAGCTTTGCAGATAGTGCTCTTAGGAGGGTGTAAGATAGAGTCGAATGTGGGTTTCTCAATTTGAAGTGGTCCAGATGGAGGATTAACCGATGGAAGACTAACGGAGAACGATGATGGATCTGGTAAATTACCGGTACCGTTAGTGTCTTTTCTTTTGTCAGGGTTACCTGGTGTATCGTATGTCTTAGAGCGAGTGGTCAAATTAATCCCATTAAATATATAAATATGTGCACTTGATGAGGCCTCATCATTAGGATGGCTAGAACTGCCCCCAAGAGAGGGGGTTTGAGCAACCATGGATTGTTGCTGAGGAAAAGGCTGAGTAAGCATAGCAGGTTGTGACTTTCCTTGGAAAATTTTGGCCACTTCATTGTGAAGTGGACAGTCTCGAGTGTAGTGATCGTCACCACAAATGATACACGGGAATTTCATCTTCCGTTGTGTTTTCTTTTCAGTAGCAGGTGTTTGAGCTTGATTTTTTGGTTGTTCATTGTTATTTTTTGATTTATTCTTTGTCTTCTTCTTACCTCTGGATTGTTGTGAAGGGGAAAATTGAACTGCATTCACCTCAGAGATATGAGTTTGGGGAGAGGTAGAGGAGAGTGTGAGCGATTGGGAAGTAGATTGAGTTTTGATGGAACCGATAACACCATCCGCATGAGATGAGGATGATGGTTTAGATGGATCGGTATTAGCTCGAGAAACATTCAGAAGAAAATCATACAAAGTACCCGATTGTGAATAAACCAAATCTAAGTACTGAGCTCGAGCGATGGCTTGTTCCTCAGTGACTGCGCCACCCATAGCGACATCACGAGCGATCGGGGGTAAAAGTGATTTAGTAAACCATTTTGCCAATAATATGTCAGGAATGATTGCCTTGATCATCCTTCATCGTCGCCTCCACTCATGAATATGGTCAAAGATATGCATGGAGTTAGTTTGATGAAGGGAGGTCAAGAGTTCAGTACCCTTCTCGTAGCGAATAGGCAGTTGAAAGTGCGTGAGGAAGGACATGGCAAGGGAATTGAAATCATGAAAAGAAGCACGTGGTAGTTCAATATACCACTTTGTTGCCGAGCCTGTAAGTGTTTGGTGGAAAAGACGCAAACATACAGAATCATCCACGAGGGAGTTTGATGAACACCACAAATGGAAAGTCATTACATGGTTGTTTGGATCTTCACTAGATTTTCCGTCAAATTTTGGAATAACAGAAGGAAGTTTAGCTGGAATGACTGGCCAAACCGGTGAATGAATAATAGAATCATTAGTTAACCGAGACAAGTCTGGGAGATTCAGAGTCGCAAGGAAAGGTAGTTGTCGATTAATTTGCGGATGATACTGGTGCGGCATAGGAACACCAGTAGGACCATAAACTGGGTTAGGTGGATAGTTGTAACCAATAGGTCCTCCTACATATGGTTGTTGTTGGCCAGGATAAGCAGGATTCGATAATGGATGAGAAACATTTGCATAACCCGGTGGGTTCTGAGCAGTATAGGCCGGGTGATTTGTTTGCCCATGAGGAAGATAAACATTTTTCCCTTGAGAATGGTAAAGATTAGATCCCAGAGGCGGATATACATTAGACCCATGAGGAGGATAAGACTGTGGTCACGGAGAACTCCAGGTGGTGTTTGGGAGGCCGCCCGGATAAGGTTGTTCGTAAGATGTTCCGGAAAGAACAGGATTTGATACCCCTCCTAGTGGATTATGAGATGAGTGCCTCCCAACGTGGGGTTGAATGAAAGTGCCTCCTGAAGATACTCCCCAGGATTGTGAAGGGTTTCCAGTAAATGAAGGTTGTCCCCCTGCCAGCGGTGGATTTACGATTGGGGTATGACTGGCAAACGAAGGGTGCCCTCCAGGAGGAGTATGAAAAGGGGGATGTCCCCCAAGAGGGGTAGGCCCACCATGGAAAGGTAGTCCTCTAGGACGGAAAGGTTCGTTAGATGGTGGTTTCCCTCCAACCGGTTGTGTTTGGCCAGCAGGGGTCTGCATTCTCGGGTGAGAAGATGTCCCAGCAGGATCGTGTGGAACATGTGGAGCTGTAGAATAAAAGCTTGTAGAAACAAGGGTAGGGATTGAAGTGCCTTGGAGATGAGTAGAGATGATGAGTCCAGCATTAGGATGGACTTGTGATGGTGTAACAATAGGGTTAATAACCTGATCGAGTGGGTGATTCATGGTTTGACCGGATGGTCTTGCTTCACTAGGAGGRTCATGAGGATGAAAGGGTTGTCGAAAGGATTCAAAATGTTCATAGAGATYGTGTCCCGATGAAGTCCTCCATACAKAAYGAGYAGGTGTGGGATTGGTATCTACTACGGTGCTAGGAYGAACAAGAGTCCTATACTCATCACCAAAGATTGGTTCTGTGGATCCCATATATGTTTCGGTAAAAGTCCTCTCCGGTAATTGTGGGACCTCTTCATCTATGATGTTCCCAAGAGAGTCTAAATGAACCAAAAGTGGTTCGAGAGGGGTTATTGACACAGATGTAGTGGGATTTTCAACCGTAACCAAAGTGCCTTCTGAATGATCTAACGGAGGAGCAATAACACTTCCACATCAGATTGATTTTCTACCTCTCTACGGTAGTTGTCTTTTGGAGGATTAGGAGGTAAGGGTTGATAGCCTTCAGGAGGAAGCCCTTGCATCCTATGTGATTGGCGAAGACCTTTATCGTCTACAGGCTCAATTGTAGAGAATAAGAAAACACACTGAAAAACTAGGGCCAACCAATAGAAAGAAACAACATACGCTAATAAAATCTAGGAATCAACCAAGCAAACAAAACTTCTCTCGATGATCGTACTAGTTGGTGATGAAATCCAACATCCCATGATCAAGTCAAGAAGGGGCTAGGATATGGTGGAACAGTTACAATGGAAACCTGCTTAACGGACTTTCACCTTGGTGCAAGCTTCCATGTAGTAATTGTGGATTACCCTCCAAGGAGCCCGAGTGAGTTTGACCAATGTCTGTTCCAGGTGCAGTGAGACTTCCCTTCACCGCCACCTTGTGTAAGTACCTAAATATTATGGCAACTAAAGACACCAATTCGCAGTGAGTCCCTGGGCGGGTACAATCGATAGTCCGATCCGAAATGTATGGGCAGGATAACAAGTCCGAAATTGGCTCGAGAGGCTCCCACACATAATCGTGGGTATACCTTCAAGTGACCCCCAATATACTATCCGACCACTACAAACAGTTGAACCACAGAGGGATAATCTCTGTAATTTGCCCGAATGCGACCTCGTGTGTAACCCCTATGTGAGAGGGGGATCCCAAAAAACCGATGTGACAATTGGATTTGACCCTCCCTAGCTCAGGATGCTAATGTTTGTTTTGAAAACTTTGGAGAGTTGTACTCACAGCCTAATCCAAAGTGCTAACCTTAGTCTACTATTGGTCGAAGCTCCTAAAAACAAAAAATGTTCTAGATAATTTTTAATTAGCATCCGTTTTACAATTGTTCTTTACTCAAAGGGTGTATGAAAGTGAAACTAAAGGAATGATGACTCAATTCCCAAAAAGATGCATAAAAGATGATAAGCAATCGTTTCTTTTCAATGAACGCCTATTTAAGGGAAAGAGAAAGAGTCGTTTTCACTATCAAACACTAATATGGAATGTCCTCAATCAATTTGTTCTCAATTGAATTCAATGTAATGCTGAAAAATTTCAGAAATGCCTTATAATATGCAAACCAATCACTAAGATGTATCTTTGTTGTTTGTATGCAAATGATGATTGATTCAATGCAAAACTTCTCCTGCTAACTATCCTTTCAGATCAAGGATATTCGAACAAGCATAAGCAGATTTCGCACAAACAACACACCCTCTTGCTATGATTGAAACAAGAAGCAAAAAGAAAACAAAAGATAACAAAGAAAATCAAACAATTCACACAAAAGAGAGATGTTTAAGAATAATGACCTCAAAGAACCAAATGAGATGATTCACAGATTTCTGATGCCTTTCACCAAAGTTCCCACTCAGTCGGGTAAGAGAGAAGAAAGTAGTGGATTGATTCCAAGTTCTTAACACCAGAAAAACTCAAAATAAGGAAGAAGGCCACAAAATCTGAACAACAAAGTGTTTATTTCTCAGAAGGAAGGGTGTCAAAGGTCAATAGGAAGAAGCATTGAAGCACAAAGAAGCTGAGCAAAGGAAAAACAAAGATTGGATTTCAAAAAATACAATTCTGGAAAGGTTTTTTTGCAAAGAAAGGCTGGCACTCTGGTGTAAGGGGAATCAGAGCATTATAATGCTCTGTCTAAGACCTTCAGGAAGCGTTGGCGCTCTGATAACAAGGTAGGGGAGCGATGGTGTCCTAAAACCTAGAAATTGTCCAAAAATCCTAAAAACTCAGTTGAACTTTGGCATTTAGAGTGTATGTGATGGAATAAGGATTCAATCAACATATGAAATCAAACATACGGGATGAACAAGGTCTAAAAAGAACAAAGGGTAAGANGAACAAGAGTCCTATACTCATCACCAAAGATTGGTTCTGTGGATCCCATATATGTTTCGGTAAAAGTCCTCTCCGGTAATTGTGGGACCTCTTCATCTATGATGTTCCCAAGAGAGTCTAAATGAACCAAAAGTGGTTCGAGAGGGGTTATTGACACAGATGTAGTGGGATTTTCAACCGTAACCAAAGTGCCTTCTGAATGATCTAACGGAGGAGCAATAACACTTCCACATCAGATTGATTTTCTACCTCTCTACGGTAGTTGTCTTTTGGAGGATTAGGAGGTAAGGGTTGATAGCCTTCAGGAGGAAGCCCTTGCATCCTATGTGATTGGCGAAGACCTTTATCGTCTACAGGCTCAATTGTAGAGAATAAGAAAACACACTGAAAAACTAGGGCCAACCAATAGAAAGAAACAACATACGCTAATAAAATCTAGGAATCAACCAAGCAAACAAAACTTCTCTCGATGATCGTACTAGTTGGTGATGAAATCCAACATCCCATGATCAAGTCAAGAAGGGGCTAGGATATGGTGGAACAGTTACAATGGAAACCTGCTTAACGGACTTTCACCTTGGTGCAAGCTTCCATGTAGTAATTGTGGATTACCCTCCAAGGAGCCCGAGTGAGTTTGACCAATGTCTGTTCCAGGTGCAGTGAGACTTCCCTTCACCGCCACCTTGTGTAAGTACCTAAATATTATGGCAACTAAAGACACCAATTCGCAGTGAGTCCCTGGGCGGGTACAGTCGATAGTCCGATCCGAAATGTATGGGCAGGATAACAAGTCCGAAATTGGCTTGAGAGGCTCCCACACATAATCGTGGGTATACCTTCAAGTGACCCCCAATATACTATCCGACCACTACAAACAGTTGAACCACGGAGGGATAATATCCGTAATTTGCCCGAATGCGACCTCGTGTGTAACCCCTGTGTGAGAGGGGGATCCCAAAAAACCAATGTGACAATTGGATTTGACCCTCCCTAGCTCAGGATGCTAATGTTTGTTTTGAAAACTTTGGAGAGTTGTACTCATAGCCTAATCCAAAGTGCTAACCTTAGTCTACTATTGGTCGAAGATCCTAAAAACAAAAAATTTTCTAGATAATTTTTAATTAGCATCCGTTTTACAATTGTTCTTTACTCAAAGGGTGTATGAAAGTGAAACTAAAGGAATGATGACTCAATTCCCAAAAAGATGCATAAAAGATGATAAGCAATCGTTTCTTTTCAATGAACGCCTATTTAAGGGAAAGAGAAAGAGTCGTTTTCACTATCAAACACTAATATGGAATGTCCTCAATCAATTTGTTCTCAATTGAATTCAATGTAATGCTGAAAAATTTCAGAAATGCCTTATAATATGCAAACCAATCACTAAGATGTATCTTTGTTGTTTGTATGCAAATGATGATTGATTCAATGCAAAACTTCTCCTGCTAACTATCCTTTCAGATCAAGGATATTCGAACAAGCATAAGCAGATTTCGCACAAACAACACACCCTCTTGCTATGATTGAAACAAGAAGCAAAAAGAAAACAAAAGATAACAAAGAAAATCAAACAATTCACACAAAAGAGAGATGTTTAAGAATAATGACCTCAAAGAACCAAATGAGATGATTCACAGATTTCTGATGCCTTTCACCAAAGTTCCCACTCAGTCGGGTAAGAGAGAAGAAAGTAGTGGATTGATTCCAAGTTCTTAACACCAGAAAAACTCAAAATAAGGAAGAAGGCCACAAAATCTGAACAACAAAGTGTTTATTTCTCAGAAGGAAGGGTGTCAAAGGTCAATAGGAAGAAGCATTGAAGCACAAAGAAGCTGAGCAAAGGAAAAACAAAGATTGGATTTCAAAAAATACAATTCTGGAAAGGTTTTTTTGCAAAGAAAGGCTGGCACTCTGGTGTAAGGGGAATCAGAGCATTATAATGCTCTGTCTAAGACCTTCAGGAAGCGTTGGCGCTCTGATAACAAGGTAGGGGAGCGATGGTGTCCTAAAACCTAGAAATTGTCCAAAAATCCTAAAAACTCAGTTGAACTTTGGCATTTAGAGTGTATGTGATGGAATAAGGATTCAATCAACATATGAAATCAAACATACGGGATGAACAAGGTCTAAAAAGAACAAAGGGTAAGA
>JZKD02S1592942.1:0-10152 GCA_000966675.3 Picea glauca
TTGACAGCTGTCAAAAACCTACCTTCTTCTCAAGAAGTGGTAAAAGAAGAGGAGTTCCATGAACAACACCAAGCAGAGGCCAAAGAGTCATGGACCACATTTGATGGAGAGATGTCCTTAGAACCTGAGATCGAGGAGTTCTTAACATGTCTCTCAATAGATCCTTTATGCATTCAAGAGACCAACCATCTAGATAATATTATCTACATGGCATGATCAAAGAAGACATTCAGAGTGGTCCACATGAGAAAGTGAACCAAGAACAATATGGCTACATTGAAATATGGTTCCAGAAATCTCTTACATCAGAGCACCACCATATTCTTCAACAAATCTTGGTATCAAATCATTTGCAATTGATGGTCATTCATGCTTTTGTATACATTAAAGTTCATATTTCAAATCTAAGCATGAATTTATTTTCATAACTGTTACGCACATGGTTGCACTGGAAGTATTCATACACTTGAAAGAACATTTTTACTTCCAGTAGAATAGGATAGAATAGAAAATAAAAAAATAGGAATAAAAGTAAAGAGAAAATAAGCTTTACTATGAAAACCAGTTTGCCTGGCATAGTCTAGCAGGGGTCTAGTTAGAAAACCAGGTGATTGGCTAGCTAGACTCCATAATAAAGTTTGTTGGTGCCTACTTCATTTCTTCAAAATCATGTTTGACCGGTGCTCATCTGGATGATGGAAGACTCATTAAGGCTTTCCTTCCAGCAAGTTTCAACCCATCGACTCCAGATCATTTTTTGGGTTTGAAACTTGAGACATTTTTTAGATACCTTGGAGCCTGCATGCCTCAATGGCAAGTATCCTTGTCATTTGCTAAGGAAATACATTAATGTTTCTTGGAAAAATAATTCTACAGTTCATTCGACTTCAACAAATTTTTTCATGACTGTTTGAATGTATCTAGTGCCTTGATTCCCATTGACATCAAAGGTGGGATATCTCGCACTGGTTAACAACTTTCCTTATTGGTTGGTAATCCAGTGACTTTTACCTATGTTCGACATCAACAAAATCTATTCACATAGGTAGATCTGCAAAAAAAAAAGGGAAGTATTTGGATGAAGACTTTGAAGTTTTGTTACTCATGGACAGTTTCATTAGTTTGCAGTTTTGAAGAACAATTTATTTTTCTAGACAGTAACATTCAGCTACAGTGGTTATCAGCAATACAAATTCCAGTTACAATTTTAGCACTCTCCAGATTTAGACTTGACTTCAAAGATCTCTACAGTAAGAAATGCATAACAGAGAGTAGGTAATCGAACTCAGGTACGCTTAGTTTCATGTTGGTTTAATGTATTAAAATTACATATTAATAATTTGAACTAGGAATGCCTCGATACTCCATAACATTTCATTATCCCTATACTCTGTACCTAACAAGCCAATCCTTCTTGACATTTCATATCATGGGAAATGCACTGCATTATCTTGGTTGAATTCGACACGATTCATATATAATAATATTTTGAAAATGTGTACGACCATCATCATTTCCTTACATGCTATTGATCCTCATGACATTTCAAACGTCCTTCTATAATTCCTCTCACGACTATTTCACACATCATACTCTATACTATTAGATATGGATAACTCCGTGCCTAGTTACCCACCACATAAAAGATTAAAAAGTATGGATGATCATGAGGAGGCTCTGGAGTGTTCTGAGATGACATGGACTCTCACATCAAAACAAAAAATGAACTTATGAAACTCAGGCAAGCTCATTTCTTGTCAAAGATTGAACGATTAAAACAAAAAAATAAAGGTCTTTTTCAGAAGAATAGGAGACTATAGAATATTGCCAGGAAGCACATCATCATTAATCGAGTTCTTAAGATGGAAATCAGGAGCATGAAGAAACATGAGAAATTGCAAATGTTCGTTGCAGCTACTGCAACACTCTGATGAATCTCAGTTTTTGACTTTTTGTTGTCTGAGGACAGGCAAAGACTTCAGCTTGGTGGAATGTTAGTCTCCAGTTTTGACTATATTTTTGCCTATATCATGTCAAATATACCCCCATTTTCATATCTAGTATCATTTCCTTCTGGCCTTACCATGACACATTTGACATCCTTTTACAACTAAATGGGGCTATTCAAGGTATTCTTATGATTTAAATTATTTTTAATGTATTTTGATATTTTAAACTAATGTTGATACTAGCGTGACATGAGTTAGGTACTGTTCCTTTGAAACAGAACTTATCGGTACCAGGTACCAGCTCGCACTTAATGGAGATACCAAAGAAGCTACCGAAGACTTGCATGACATGGCTAGAGTGGATTGACAGTCTGATTCATATGGTTGATTGAGTCATAACTCAATATGCTGACTCAGGACGAGATTGTAGAACCGTTTTATTAGAATGCTTTATGATCCACGCTTCTTGACACTGCGTGTCATGAAGCTGTGAAGTTCGTTTTAACTGACTATGAGTCATTTTCGGATCTGAGATCCGTTTAGATTAATTCACCTATGTTTAAAACTATTTTGGAGAGGATCTATATAAACGGGGATCGCTCTCAAGAAACGGGGGGTTACAATATGCTATGTGATAGGATTTTTGATAATACAAATTTGCTATGCGTTATGTTATTCACTATTAAATGATTTGAGTTTTTTATGAAATATGGAGCGTGAAGTATGAACAATTTTTGCATGGAATGATCTGAGTAGCTCTGGTTTCATTTTAGGGTGATTGCACCCCTTGGTTGGGCCCACCAACAAGTTCAATTCCCTGTCTCTTTTCCACAGTAGAGTTAGTTTATTTTTAGTTTTAAAATCTGCATGTGAGTTAGTTTTTGAACTTAGAATTACTCTGTTAAATTTTGGTTTAGCCATTTTTCGGTTAGATCATTTTCAGTTTGATATTATCTCCTAGATTGATGAATGTTGAATGCGTTATTTCTCCCTGTAGAATTTAAAGAATGAACCAAGTGCTTAACCTAGATTTGCTCTGTTTCTAGTTTTCAGTTTGATCATGATTTAAAGGGAATGCGGGTTTAGGTTTACTTTGTTCTGTTAGGATAGTTAGCTTATAGTCTGTTTTTAGTTTTCAATTTGATCATGATTTAAAAAGGAATGCGAGTTTAGATTTACTCTGTTATGTTATGATAGTTAGTTTATAGTCAGATTAAAGGAAGCTTCCAGTACCTGTAGGGTAAAATAGGACATTTATTTGTTTCACCTGTGTTAGATTTAGAACTGTTTTGATGCTTAGGTTAAAAGGTTTTTAAAATGATCTCTCTTTTATGGTTTAGATAGATATGATGATGATTAGATGTTTAAGATAATGGTAGATAGTCTTGGGTGATTATATTAGATTAGGAATAGAAATACCTGTACTTAAACTCAGAACTGTTTCCATTTAATGAATTAGATAGAGGTGTGAAGATTTGAGATTTCTGTGAGCAAGATAAGTTTGACTCCATTCCTGTACATATTGTACTAGTTCCTCAAATTTTACCTTCCCGGGTTGACAATTAAGTGTTGGAATATATGGTATATATCTAGCTCAACAGTGGCTCAAGCCCTCAGTACACATGATGCTTGACAATGAAATGTAACAATTTGACTATTGAATGATAGTGTTATGTCACCCATGGTTAAGGAAATAACTTAAGGTTATTAGGTACTATTTGAATCTTCTTATAATTGATATTAGTTACATATTCCTTGAAAAAAGACAAAAGAATTATGTAGCAGATATTAATTTGGTCTTTGTGTGGGACATTTTATGCCATTAGTATGTTTTGTACAAATATAATGGATCTTGGGGACTAGCCCATGGTCAAGGAACGAGGAACAAGGAAAATGGAACAATTAATGAGGAACAAGGAACACAAAACAAGGAACAAGGAACGGAAATTGTACTAGGACTAGACACCAACAACAGTAATCTGTGAATGGGGCCAACGCTAAATTTTTTTCAAATAGTTTCTGTATTTACTGATATTTGTCATGGATAGAATATTCACATGCCTTAATGATATGGGAGGGTTTATGGACTCAAATTTGATTGACACACCCACTTTCTTCCATCATCAATTCATCATGTAAACCATAAACCCTAATTTTCTTTCAAAGTACACAATTTGGTTGACACAATTTTTAATTTTTCGTCAGTCTTTCTTCATTTTTCTTTCAGGTTCTACATTAATATATATACAATGCATCTGTTTCATAGTTGTGATGAAAATCCCTCTTTTTCGTTGATTTCTTAATCAACACCATAAAAATACTAGAGGCGGGCAATAATGACATATGAATGGGGCCAACGTTGAAATTTTTTTAAACTGTATATGTATGCATTGAAATTTGACGTGGATAGACTATTCTCATGCCTTAACGATATGGAAGGGTTTTTGGACTCAAATTTCACTCACACACCCACTTTCTTCCATCATCGTACCATCATGGAAACCATAAACCCTATTTTTCATATGTTCTAGTAGATATGTTAATGATTCCAAACTTCATATTTGTATTTGACTCAAGGTCTAGTTAGCTTGCAAAGTATCAAATTTTAATTTCAAATTTATAAACCAAATATGAAAATAATCCAAGCATCATTTGATATCATCGCAAGAGAGATGAATGTAAATAATCTTTGTCAGTAGAGTTCAGGTTCCTCCTACTTGGATTACATATAGACTTCAACACCGCTTCAAACTCCTTGCCATATGTGCATTGGAAAATCAACAAGGATTTAGATCCTAGATTCTAAGCAAGAGAGTCAATCCCAAAAAAAAGGGTTTCTACAAAAGGAACTAGTCATAAAAATCCAAGGCTAAATTCTGAAGATAATGCTCTAGCATAAGGGTACTAGAATGGTTGGTTTCCTTTCTACAACATTTGAACCCAATTTATACTATCACAAGTTGGTTAAGTTTGTTGGCAATAATAATTAGGGTTGTACAGTTGCACAGATCTCGTAAACCCCACTTAGGAGTGCATAATTAATGCTCATTTTTTACTTTTTACAATTTTTGGAAGACACTCTGCCTATATTAAAGGAAACACATTGGTACGAGTGCATTTCTCATAGGAAGAATGTGGGTATGAGGAAAAAAAACAATTTAACATATGTTTCGTGTGGATCAAAGATATTCAATGGATAATATCTTGGGCAACAAGAAATCCATGGCCACTGGTAACCAAATAATGTTATAACATGAGGTGATTTCAACTTCAAAACACATGTCCTTTAAGGAGCAGATTTAATGGTTTATTGGTTATTGGCCTCATTCATCGACGTTCTGCCAATGGATCCCTTCAACATGGAAAAATAATTATGAGATTCCTCTCTGCTCCAAAGGTGTTTTTTTAATTCATATTTTCAATCATGCTACTTATAAGAAAGTTTTAGAGTAGGGTCCCTGGTTTTGGGGAAGAGTGGGGATTTTTATATCTCCTTGATTTCCAAATTTTGATCCTAACTCTATGTCAATTACTAGAATGACACTTTGGGTACACCTCCAAAATTTTCCATTTCATTCTTGGTATATAGCAGTTTTTGAGAATATTGAGAATACTTTGGGCAGTTACATGAAAACAATTTTGGATATTTATAATGAGATTGTGTACATACACCTACATCTTATATGTTGAAAGACATGAGTAAGAGTCTTCCAGATAAAATGACCCTCAAATGAAAGTTTTAGGTGGATTCAGGTATTGAATTATGAGAACACAACATTATAGTGTTGAATTCATCAACTTACAAGAGATCTAAAATGATATTTATCCCCATGCACGAGCTCATCCTTCAAGGGAAAAAGGGACCAAATCTAAATAAAAAAATTGGAATTTTCCTAAGCAACCAATGTGAGATGATGAAGTTTCTCTTGCTAAGGAAAATCAACAACCATTGACTTAAAAAAAAATTGATATAGTCTTCCTAGAAGAGTTTATTGGGGAACCTTGTCCTCCCTCAAAGGATGGAGTAGAGGCCATTGATATTGGGTTTTCCTTCTCAAATATGAAAATTGTACCTGATGCCCCTCTAGGGGGAATGAAGTGACTTCATGAAACTAACATATCTGATTCTAATAAGGATATGACATCAAAGTGGTCATCATGATGTCATACCATGATGCTATAGATGCTTAAAATAAAGGTTATGGTAAACATTCCTTGTATCCTTCATTCTTTATTACAAACACTTACTCTTAGGTTTTTTTCTTCATATATCTACATCAATTATACTTTTCAAAACATATAAGCATATTTATCAATTATTCAACTAATTGGATGCCAAAGACTCCCTAGAGAGGACTCGTGTCATGATTTTTAGGTGTTGTCGTTGGTGGTTCATGAGCTCGAGAAGGTTTAGTTAGAGTTTTAGGCCATTGTTTCCAACTTGCCATGTTTATGCCTCTATACCCATTTTCAATGTACAAAACCTAATCATGATGCCTCATATCCCTCTTAAAGGCCAATTAATTTATGTTATGTTGGTTTGAGGACTTTTTCAAGGCTCTTGATGACAACTTGTTCACCCATCCATGGTCTTATGTGGTGACTTGAGGACTTGTTCATGGTGCTTGAGCTAGATATGGAATAAAAATTGCATTGATTTCATCTTATGATTTTTTTTGTGGTTCTATATAAATAATTTAGGATCTATATGTCATATTCTAGGGACCAATGGCCATGCACAAGGCTACAAATTAACCACAAAACATGCCCTCTATATGACGTAAATATCCTTAGAGTAGGATATGGGTTCCATTAGAGGGTTTTTTGCATGACAGCTGGGTATCATACCATGGTTCGGGGGACAAATATAGGGAATTATTCCCTAAATTAATATTATTGATCTAATGTGCCACAATCAAGGCCTTAAACCACAACATAGACCCTTTAAATTGGACCTTTGGCATACAAGTGGACTATAGTCATGAACCTAAGACCCATCCATGATGATCAAGAAGACCTCATAATATCACCCATATTCAACTAATTGGATGCCAAAGACTCCCTAGAGAGGACTTGTGTCATGGTTTTTAGGTGTTTTTGATGGTGGTTCATGAGCTCGAGAAGGTTTAGTTAGAGATTTAGTACATTGTTTCCAACATGCCATGTTTATGCCTCTACACTGATTTTCAATGTACAAAACCTAATCATGATTCCTCATATCCCTCTTAAAGGCCAATTAAGTTATGTTATGTTGGTTTGAGGACTTTTTCAAGGCTCTTGATGACAACTTATTCACCCATCCATGGTATTTTGTGGTGACATGAGGACTTTCTCATGGTGCTTGAGCTAGATATGGAATATAAATTGCATTAATTTCATCTTATGAATTTTTTTTTGGTTCTATATAAATAATTTAGGACCTAGATGTCATATTCCAGAGACCAATGGCCATGCACAAGGCTACAAATTAACCACAAAACATGCCTTGTATAGGAGGTAAATATCCTTAGAGTGGGATATGGGTTCCATTAGAAGGTTTTTTGCATGACAGGTGGGTCTCATACCATGGTTCGAGGGATAAATATATGGAATTATTCCCTAAATTAATATTATTGATCTAATGTGCCACAATCAAGGCCTTAAACCACAACATAGACCCTTAAAGAGGAACTTTGGCATACAAGTGGACTATATTCATGAACCTAATACCCATCCATGATGATCAAGAAGACCTCATAATGTTACCCATATTCAACTAATTCGATGCCAAAGACTCCCTAGAGAGTACTCATGTCATGGTTTTTAGGTGTTGTCGATGGTGGTTCATGAGCTTGAGAAGGTTTAGTTAGGGATTTAGGCCATTGTTTCCAACTTGTTAGACCTTAATACTAACTGTTGGTTCATGTATGGGTTATTTTACCATATTTCCACCTAAGTTTCATAATTTTTATAGAGATAATTACTAAAATAAATTACCCCTTCATAAAAAAATCAAAGAGTAAATACCTATTCTTAATACAATTTAAAAAAACAAATACTAAAATACTTTAATTATAATAATTATTACCTATTTTTTTATATGTAATCTACTCAATATGAAAATGTAGAAATAACCTTCGATTTCACCCATATTCTTTGAGGCGAAGAGAGGGTTTGGTAAGGAAAATTTCTTAATTATTAAGGCCGGTTTTTTTAAGGGGGAAACATAATTCAATTTCACCCATACACACCATATGATTTGAGGCCAAGATAGTGTTTGGTAAGGTGACAGGGTTTGGTAAGGTGAGACTGAGAAGACCGAGCAGACCGAGACTGAGCAAACAAGCCCATCTGAGACCGAGAAGACCGGAAGAAAGAGCAAGGAGACTCTATTTGAAGGTCAGGTCATCCATCTCCTTCTTACTCTAATCGACTAGGGTTGGGTCATCTGAGACTGATCATATCGAGAAATGAGCTGCAAGAGTGTCAAGGGCCTGCACCCATATGATTTGAGGAGACATGATTTGGTAGTGCAGGCTTTCTTTAAGGCACCACTGTTGAGGGAAAAGAGGCACGAGACATACATTTGAGGTCGAGGGAAAGGAGGGAAATATCAGACCGAGAAAGGAGGCTCGATATTGTCGAGGGAAAGGAGGCACAAGACTGTGGGAAAGAATGGTGAGTATAACCTTTGCACACTCAAATTTTTCATGTATTTGATAATTAATAAAAGGGAGCCACGCTCAACCTAGGTTTTGGGCATATTGTTTCACCACTATTACATCGTATCCAAGCCCTACTTCAACATTTCGATTTACCTCATTTTCCAATTTTTTGAATAGAGACAACGATCAAATATTCCATTTTGTCTCTTGTTATTAATGGAAAATCAATAACTCAACACACATATATTTCGATACATATGGATACAATTATTGATAAGTGACAACATTGTCATCAAGTTGGCCATGTGGAGATTAAAAGGTAAACAATTCACTAGATGAGCTCTTGGAAATGGAATTTATAATCTAAGACTTTTCATAAGTCTTATTGCTGATTTCAAACATAGGTAAAAGGCATGGGAATTTTGATTATTGAGCTTTTTTATTAAGATTTTTGGCTCATTTTGACATAAACCACATCGCTATAATTTCGAGAAAATGAGTAGATTGGAGGCATAATTTTGCCTCATCAAAAAATAGACTCCCCATAAAGGTTGATTTTGTCCACTTATTAAGGCAATCTTCAAATAAAATCCATACAATAAAATATAGGAAGTTATAGACCAACATTATAAAAATAATTTTTTGTATTAGATATCATCAACCATGCACATGGTTGTCCACCTTAGAGATCATCAACCATGCTCCATCCATCTCATCCATCTTTGTCCCTACACCCTTCTTCACATTCAATGACAACATGAAAAATGGACTAGGTGATGAGGTGGTAGCCTAGGCTAACTAATATGTGGCATTCCTCACATCCAATTATGATGTGACACATGGACCAAGTGATGATGTGGAAACCATGTCTAAATAACAAGTGGCATTCTTCACATCCAATGAAAACATGACATGTGGACCAAGTGGTAACCAGGGCTAACTAATCCTTCTTCACATCTAAAGAAAACTTGACATAGGGACTAGATGATTAGGTGGAAACAAGGATAGCTGAAATTTGGCATTCTTCACATCCAATGGTGGTATGACACATTGACCAAGTGATGAGGTGGTAAATCAAGGTAACTGACAAGTAGCATTCTTCACATCCAACGACAATATGATGCATCCAATATAGTCATCAATTCTATAATCCTTGATATGGATTCTTCCTCACTTGATGGATCCACAAATTCATCGAGAGCCTTGAAATTATTCTTCTTTATCCAATTTTATTAAAATTTGTATGGAATCATTAACATATTCTTTTTTTCTTGTCAAATATGAGTACATATTTCTTTCTTTCCTTCCAGGTTTTATTTGAGGGTTTTTTCACAAAAGTGCATCCTTCCCTTTTCTTGCTCCCAATATAGGTAAAACAAAACCTTATTAATCTCCACCTTATCCTCCATGTCGACCACCTCGACCTCTTATTCTTTCACCATAGCCACCTCTTCTTATATAGTCACCAACCCCTCTTCACCCTGTGCAACCTAATTCTTGTCTATTGTTTGTATGTGATATATTGTCTAATATTTTGTCTTGTTTCTTTCATTGTCCTA
>JZKD02S1592943.1:0-10152 GCA_000966675.3 Picea glauca
ATAAGACAATAATGAGTCATCTATACATTTTCCCAACAATGCATCATATGCCAATGGAACCACATCGATCCATCTTCATCATGTATCAATCACAACTCATTGATCCATCTTCATCTATGCATTCTCATTTAGGACAATAGATATTATATTACATAAATCATCAATCAATCAATCCTTTGACATCAATCAATCACTTGACATCAATCAATGACATCAATCAAACCATTGGCATCAATGACAACATATATTAAAAGTGTGATTGCATCCAATAAGCACACAACAAACACATAATATTCAAATATTCATTTACATAATGAAATAATCATAATAAAACTACATAACACTTATCTGTTTATAAAATATAAAATAATGGCTATGTACGAAGGATAAACCTCCCAGGCATAGGTACAATTGTTCATTTTTTTGTTAACAACAATCTACCCTTGAGTTGAGGCTATGAGTCCATAAGGAGATCCATCCCTCTTGTTTATCAAGTCTCCACACATAGTAGCCCCAAACCCCAATTCCACTATGTTCCCCACAACCTACACAAACCAAGGAATGAGATCCCCCTTCACTGCACAAAGTACCTCAATCCTTCCCACTTCCCTCTAGGGATCCAATTCCCTTAGTTCACCAAGAACCTCCCAGCTTCTCTAGGAGTGCTCACAACAACCGTCATAAGGCTCTAGAGCCATTTCGTCCACATAAAAATATCACCACATGCACACAATCCATTTTTACAGGCACACGTGACACATTTCCCAGCATAAACACAACCCAATAATGGTTTCTTTCAAGCACATCATGGTTTGTTCTCTTCCCGTCACTCTGCTTCTCTCTTTCTACTCAAAATCTGCATGTAAAAATTGTCATCTTTGGCCATACGGATTTCCTTTTCCTCCAGCCAATTGAATCTCACTCTGCCCAATGTTGATTGTACTTCAACCCAATGCTCCTAATAACTATGGAATGTGACTCCTCACATCCACCCTGTTACATTAGTTTAATGAATGGCTTTGGGAACACTTAACAACAAAACAAAAGGTTTACACAATGATAATAATTTCAGGAAAAGTGGGTTGGATTAATACCCATGAATATTTTCCCCTTAGACCCCTCTCTCTTGTGGAATTATATCCCCCCATCATTTTCATCCTTCTCATATCACAACCAATGATTACTATTTTTATTATTTATTTCAATGTACATGATATATACAATTTGGCCCCCAACCACATTAAATCCATACGAGCTCTTTGTTCCAACACATTGGTTGACCAACCTATTTCATATTTATACAGTTACATTATAATTCGTGGGGATCAAAACTGGGGATGTTACAACATCAATGACAACATGTTCATTATAATTCCTTAATATGAAATAAATAACAACTATTGGCCCTTGGTTATGGAAGTGAGCAAAGATCAAGGAAGAAAAGGAAAAACGCTTACTGCGCGGAAGACACAGTGACTGTTACTAGGTCGAAGTGATCAGAAGAGAATAAACGACGGGGAAAAGTAAGAGAAAGAAATGCATTGGACAAAGAGATCGAGGATGACATATCAACAAGGAACATGGATCGTGGACAAATCAACAAGAGGAAAAAGCTATTATTGGATGCTTTGGAGCACCCNATAAGACAATAATGAGTCATCTATACATTTTCCCAACAATGCATCATATGCCAATGGAACCACATCGATCCATCTTCATCATGTATCAATCACAACTCATTGATCCATCTTCATCTATGCATTCTCATTTAGGACAATAGATATTATATTACATAAATCATCAATCAATCAATCCTTTGACATCAATCAATCACTTGACATCAATCAATGACATCAATCAAACCATTGGCATCAATGACAACATATATTAAAAGTGTGATTGCATCCAATAAGCACACAACAAACACATAATATTCAAATATTCATTTACATAATGAAATAATCATAATAAAACTACATAACACTTATCTGTTTATAAAATATAAAATAATGGCTATGTACGAAGGATAAACCTCCCAGGCATAGGTACAATTGTTCATTTTTTTGTTAACAACAATCTACCCTTGAGTTGAGGCTATGAGTCCATAAGGAGATCCATCCCTCTTGTTTATCAAGTCTCCACACATAGTAGCCCCAAACCCCAATTCCACTATGTTCCCCACAACCTACACAAACCAAGGAATGAGATCCCCCTTCACTGCACAAAGTACCTCAATCCTTCCCACTTCCCTCTAGGGATCCAATTCCCTTAGTTCACCAAGAACCTCCCAGCTTCTCTAGGAGTGCTCACAACAACCGTCATAAGGCTCTAGAGCCATTTCGTCCACATAAAAATATCACCACATGCACACAATCCATTTTTACAGGCACACGTGACACATTTCCCAGCATAAACACAACCCAATAATGGTTTCTTTCAAGCACATCATGGTTTGTTCTCTTCCCGTCACTCTGCTTCTCTCTTTCTACTCAAAATCTGCATGTAAAAATTGTCATCTTTGGCCATACGGATTTCCTTTTCCTCCAGCCAATTGAATCTCACTCTGCCCAATGTTGATTGTACTTCAACCCAATGCTCCTAATAACTATGGAATGTGACTCCTCACATCCACCCTGTTACATTAGTTTAATGAATGGCTTTGGGAACACTTAACAACAAAACAAAAGGTTTACACAATGATAATAATTTCAGGAAAAGTGGGTTGGATTAATACCCATGAATATTTTCCCCTTAGACCCCTCTCTCTTGTGGAATTATATCCCCCCATCATTTTCATCCTTCTCATATCACAACCAATGATTACTATTTTTATTATTTATTTCAATGTACATGATATATACAATTTGGCCCCCAACCACATTAAGACCATACGAGCTCTTTGTTCCAACACATTGGTTGACCAACCTATTTCACATTTATACAGTTACATTATAATTCGTGGGGATCAAAACTGGGGATGTTACAACATCAATGACAACATGTTCATTGTAATTCCTTAATATGAAATCAATAACAACTATTGGCCCTTGGTTATGGAAGTGAGCGAAGATCAAGGAAGAAAAGGAAAAATTCTTACTGCGCGGAAGACACAGTGACTGTTACTAGGTCGAAGTGATCAGAAGAGAGTAAACGACGGGGAAAAGTAGGAGAAAGAAATGCATTGGACAAAGAGATCGAGGATGACATATCAACAAGGAACATGGATTGTGGACAAATCAACAAGAGGAAAAAGCTACTATTGGATGCTTTGGAGCACCCTGTGAGAAGGAAGGAAAGATAGGTTGGCGAAGCCCTGAAAACGTGGGTCAATTTGACCTAGGGTTTTAGATACCCAGGGTTTTGGTATTTAGGGTTTTGACACTTAGGTTTTAGCCTAAAGGTGTCTGAGAAAAATTGTAATGTATAAATAAAGGTCTAAATGACCTGGGATGGGTTGTTGTTATTGTCATCTTTGTTATTGTGTGATCGAGTGAGGATTATTGTGTGAGAGAGAAGTGTTGAGTGTAGAGCCTTTTGGGATTGTAATATCTTCAGCTGTGTGAAAATATCAACCCTGCAGCTGGGTGCACAGGAAGGGGAGAGATAGAGAGAAGAAGAAAGAATATCTGTTAGCTAAGAGCGCAGACGAGAACTGTATGATTCATCTTAATATATTATAAAGAACAGTTTTGTGGAAGTAGCCCTAGAGAGAGGGTGAACCACATATATTTTGTGTTGTGTGTGATTGATTCTCTGTTTTGTGTCATGTGGTATACCATTATTGCATTACTATGTTAGATCTGATAGATAGTTATGTGGAGTAGATCTGAACTGGTAGATGATATATAATTGTTGTATTGATTTTGTATTGGATCCACTTTATATCCCATTGGTTGTAGACATCTCTATCCCGCAACCCCCCCATAGCTGCTTTGGGTGAGACTGCATCTGCTTCGCAGGTGTTTCCGAAAGGGCCAGTAGTTAGGGCTTGTTGGTGTGCTCTTGGAGCTGAACTCTGGGTATGCCATTCAAGGAGTTCCTACATAAGTTTCTAGAAGCATACTTTGATGATTGGACTGTTTTTAGTTTATTGAAAAATCATATCAAATTTTTGAGGCTAATGTTGGACAAGTGTAGATAGTGTCAGATTGCCTTAAACCTGAAGAAGTGCATTTTCTTTTCACCATTTGGAGTGTTGTTAGGTCATATTGTATGCAAGAAGGGATTGTTGGTAGATCCATCTAAAATTTCCATCATAGTTTCTCTACCCCCTCCTACTTCAGTCAACTAGTTGCGCACTACACTGGGACACACATGATATTACAAGAAGTTCATTAAAGGATATGCCCAAATTACAACACCCATGGAGAATCGTTTGAATAAATATTATCAATTTCACTAGACATAAGAATGCCAGCAAAGCTTTGACACACTGAAACAGAAAATGGTTATTGCACCTATTCTGGTTTTCCCATATTGGAGTAAGGAGTTTCATGTGCATGTCGATGCATATTCTATTGCATTAGGAGTTGTGTTCGCACAAACAGGAATAGGAGACATCGACCACCCATTAGTCTTTGCTAGCAGGAAGCTATCAACAACTGAGATCAATTACACCACCATTGAAAGATACAGGTTAGCCATGGTGTATGCACTGCATAAGTTCGACCACTACTTGTTGGGAGGACACTTTAAAATGTTTATTGATCACTCCACGCTGAAATACCTAGTCAACAAGACATTGTTGGGGGGACGAATATGCATATGGCTTCTGCTATTCCAAGAGTATGATTTTGAGATCGTAGTTAAGCCAGGGAGAATGAACAAAGATCCCAACCACTTGTCAAGGTTGGAACATGGAGAAGAACCCACTAGTTTGGAGGATACACTATCGGATGCACAACTACTAGACATTAGAAATATTGATGACCACTTCGCAGAGATAATATAGTCCCTATGAACAAGAATGGCACCGAGTGAGTATACAATCACCCAGAAGAAATAGCTAGTAGTGTGTGTCGTAGACTTTTCTCTTATAGCGGGACAACTATACAATATGGGACCTGATGAGATACTGAGGAGGTTTTTTATGGAGATATAAAGACCATTAATCCTCGTCAAATCTCATGAAGGCATTGCAGGAGGACACTACGCAAGGAAATCCACTACACAAAAGGTTCTTCAAGCTAGCCTTTGGTGGCCTACCTTACACAGAAATGCTAAGGACTACTACAAATCCTGCAATGTATGCCAAAGAGTTGGGAAACTGTCCAGAAGAGATGAAATGTCGTTAGCACTGCAGCTGACCCTACAAGCATTTGAGAAATGGGCCATTTACTTCATGGGACCTATTAACCCACCAAGGAAGTGCACAAGAGCAAGGTACATAATTACTGCGACATAGTACTTGACCAGATGGGTCGAAGCAAGAGCCGTTAAGGATTGTAGTGCCACTACAACTACGTGCTTCATATTTGATGACATCATAACTAGGTTTGGATGCCCAAAGATCCTTATGAGCGATCAAGGCACACATTTCATTAATAAAACCTTTGAATCCTTGACCGAGGAATTTACAGTTCATCATCAGAAGAGCACATCATACCATCCACAAGAAAATGGGACAGTTGAAGCATTCAACATGATCTTGGAGACAACGCTAACGAAGATTTACAGTGTCAATAGAAATGAATGGGATTTAAGAGTACCAACAGTATTATGGGCCTGTAGAACCACTTGCAAGAAGCTAACAATGCAGACCCCCTTTAAATTGGTGTATGGTCTTGAAGCCATTGTCCCAATGGAATATTCGGTACCAAGCTTAAGAATTGTTTCCTTTATCAATATCGACGACACTGGCACTATTCGAGAGAGGCTTGCACAGTTGGTCGAACTGGAGGAAGACATATTTGTTGCGGGATTTCATCAGCATGTCCAGAAAGAAAGAGAGAAGGCCTACCATGACAAACACATTAAGAAGAAGGCATTTAAGCAAGGTGATCTGGTATTGGTATATGATAGTAAATTCATGAAGCATCCAGGAAAGTTCATAACGCATTGTCTTGGGTCATATGAGGTTGCCTATGTTACAGAAGGAGGAGCTATGCAGTTGAAGACTTTAAATGGAGAATGGAAGGAAGGTTTGGTGAACGGGAGCCACTGAAGTTATATTATGACAACCAGTTTCCTTGCAGCTCTCGATAAAAGCATGACAATAAAGGTCTAGGTAACTGGTGCAGTTGAAATTGGGTACTAGACACAGAAAAGATAGTCTGTACAAGGGAGGAAGGGAGGACTAGAGTTGGAAGCACAGGCTGCCCTGCCTAGTCTGAAGACGAAGAAAGGAAGAGGGATCAGATCTGAAGTGCCTCGAGATGAGTCACATGTGAGTGTTGGGGACCTATTGACCCTTGGTTATGGAATCAAGTGACGATCAAGGAAGAAAAGGAAAAATTTGAACTACGTGGAAGACATAGTGACTGTTACTGGGTCAAAGTGAGCAAAAGAGCAGAAAAGATGGAGCGAAGTAAGAGAAAGCAAGGCATTGGACAAAGAGATTGAGGATGACAGATCAACAAGGAATATGGATCATGGACAACTCAACAAGTAGAAAAAACCACTATTGGATGCTTTGGAGAATCGTGCGAGAAGGAAGGAAAGACAGGCTGGCGAAGCCCTAAAAACGTGGGTCAAGTTGACCTAGGGTTTTGGTATCTAGGTTTTTTACACTTAGGTTTTAGCCTAAAGGTGTCCGAGAACTATTGTAACTTATAAATAGAGGTCTAAAGGACCTAGGATGGGTTGTTGTTATTGTCATCTTTGTTATTGTGTGATCGAGTTAGGATTATTGTGTGAGAGAGAAGTGTTGAGTGTAGAGCCTTCTGGGATTGTAAGATCTTCAGCTGTGTGCAAAGCTCAACCCTACAGTTGGGTGTGTAGGAAGGGGAGAGATAGAGAGAAGAAGAAATAAGATCTACTAGCTAAGAGCGCAGACGAAAACTGTATGCTTCATCTTAATATATTATAAAGAACAGTTTTGTGGACATAGCCCTAGAGAGAGGGTAAACCACGTATATTATGTGTTGTGTGTGATTGATGCTTTTTTCTGTGTCATTTGGTATACCATTATTTCATTACTATGTTAGATCTGATAGATAGTTCTGCAGAGTAGATCTGAACTCGTAGATGATATACAATTTTTGCATTGATTTTGTATTGGATCCACTTGATATCCCCTTGGTTGTAGACATCTATGTCCTGCAACCCCCCCATAGTTTCTTCGAGTGAGACTGCATCTTCTTTGCAAGTGTTTCTAAAAGGGCCAGTAGTTAGGGCTTGTTGGTACTCTCTTGGATCTGAACCCTAGGTCTGCCCCTATGCCAACAACAACATTTTCAACAATCTCCCCCTTTATCATTGATGGTAATCCTATGACGAAATACATAATCCACCAAGAATAGAAATAATTCTCTCCTTTTCTACAATACTCCCCCTTTGACATCAAGGGAAAAGGGATGCTCCCCTTGAGATTGTTCTTTTAATTAAGTACTTAGTGACTAGATGAGATGGACATCACTCCCAATTTTTGTATGAGATATTAAAATATCTCTTTGGGAAGTATTTTTGTGAAAATATCTGTAATATGTTCTTTGGTGGTAATATATTCCAACTTGACATTTTTTTATACTACTTGTTCTCTTAATAAGTAATACTTGATTGGAATATGATTTGTTTTTTAATGCATAACATGATTCTTTGAAATATTTCTTACACTTGTGTTATAACAAATTATTGAGATTGGATGATCATATTCTACCATAACATCTCTCAATGTGTGCTTCATCCAAATAACTTATGTGCAACATGATGTTGTTGCAATATGCTTGGCCTTTATTGTGGAGAGAAAAAATGAAGATCGTTTCTTGCTCAACCAAGACACTATACTATTTCTGAGAAAGAATGCTCCTCCACTTATACTTTTCCTATCATCGACACTACTTTCCCAATTTGCATCTGTATATGTTGTTAGAGTAAAATATTCACCTCTTGAGTACCACAAGTCGAAGTCTAAGGTGCCCTTTAGATATGTGAATATTATTTTTACTTCTTGTACATAAGTTTCTTTTGGTGCAGCTTGAAACCTTGCAACCAATCCTAATTCTTGCATAATGTTCAGCCTTAATTTCTTCACAGATAGTAGGATACCAATCATTGACCTGTAAAATGTTGATTTTCTTTCAGAGATTCATCATCTTCGCTCAATTTAGAACCTGTGACCATGGGTGTGTTGACTAGTGCACAATATTCCATTCTGAATTTCTTCAAGATCTCCTTGATATACTTGGTTTATGAAATGAAAATTCCTTTGTCAGATTGAGAAATTTGCAATCCAAGAAAGAATGAAAATTCACCAAGTATAGACATCTCAAAATCCTTCTGCATTTCTATTACAAACTCTTCGGACATTGTGTTCATGTTGCCTCCAAAAATAATGTCATCTACATAAACCACAACAATCAACTGATTTCCTCTTACTATTTTGATGTAGAGATTAATTTCATAAACTCCTCTTTTGAAGCCTTGTTATTGTAGATATTTGTCAAGTCTTGAATACTAGGCTTCGAGAGCTTGGTTTATCCAATAAAGTGTTTTCTTCAATTTGCACACATGATCCTTATTTTCTGACAATAAGAACCCTTATAGTTGTTGAATGTATACTTCTTCCTCTATATTTCCATTAAAAAATGATGACTTGACATCCATTTGATAGACTTTAAATTTCTTGAAGAACACAAATGCCAAAAACATTATGATAGCTTCTAGTCTTGCAATCGGGCCAAAGGTTTCTTTGAAATCAATACCTTCAACTTGAGCATAACCTTTACAAACCAATATTTCTTTATTTATTATTACTTTCCCATGTTCATTCAACTTATTCCTGAAAACCCACTTGGTGCCAATAACATTTTTATATTTTAACCTTGGAACAAGTTCACATGTCTCATTCTTCTCAATTTGATTCATCTCTTATTCCATGTCATCAATCTAATGCTTGTCTTTGCTAGCTTCTATAAAATTCTTAGGCTCTATTTTATATAACAAGGATAAGTTTAATGCATGTTATGGTGGAATTTATAGCCTTCTACTATTCTGAACTCCCATATTGTTACAAGGAAAATCTCTTTATGGCTAGGGGTAAACCACAACAGATGGAAATGACTGCAGAAATAAACTCTAATTTCAGGTATGCTATATAAAAAAATATGCTAGCAAGACAAGATAAAAGGACTACTTCGTCCAAACGTTCGATGAAGTCCACCGTTGAGCACTTGACTCAAAGCAATACACCTGCAACTTGTCCTCAACAACCAAGAAATGAAAGAATATGGTGATAATATATAATGTTAACACATTCAATAACATAATCCATCAACATTCATAACAAATATGCCTATTGAATAACAATTCAAATATTTTCAAGATATTAATTGGACAAGAAAAGAGTATTTCTATTAAAATGTAATAAGAAGAAGTGAATGAATTACAAACTTTCGTGTTGGCATGGTTCAAAACTGAGAAACTAAGTCCCTTCCAGCTGGGCCTCCACCACTTCAGTCCTCCACCAAAGACAAGCTCATATAAGAGAGACAATGAGGTTCTCAATCATGTAGGGAAGAGCTTTGGGGCTAAACAATGTGTTCATACTTAAAAGACAAAGGGATGCAGACTCAATATGAAGTGAATAATTTCTCCAGAGTAAATTTTTTCTAAAAGTTAAATTCTTCTCCTCTTTTCCATAGCTCGTATTTGGCCCATTTGTAGCCTTCAAGTGGAATTGAAGGGTCGATTTGGAACATTTCCAGTATATGGAAGGCCAAGGATCATAGATCTCATGACATGACATGGAAACCCTGACACCATTTTTTAATTTTGGGCACAAATCTCGATGTACGTGGGTTGTAGTGGTGCAACCTGCGTATACGCATGATGTACTATAGGTAGGGCATGTATATGTGGAAAAATAATGTTTTTAGCTCTGGGATTTGCAAAAAGGGACTTCAAGTCTGCATAGGGAAATGGAAAAAGGCCTTTTGTGCAAGTTTGCATAGGGTGAGGCAAATCTTGCTATAACAGATGCCCCCTAATGTGTGA
>JZKD02S1592944.1:0-10152 GCA_000966675.3 Picea glauca
GCTTTGTGCTCTGTAGAAGTAAGATAAGTGAATTTTTTTGTTTTCTAAAGCATGGATCTAGGTATGTTTGATAGATTCTATCCTAGCTTCAAAACTAGAGCATTAATAGATGAAAGAAAATTTGATATGAATAGATCTGATAAGTATAGTGATAGATATGTTATACCTATGCATAGAAAGAATTTTGGGACTAACCAATGGATGCGGGATCCTAGAAAGAAATTTTTGCAGGCTAACCGTTATGATCCTAGCACACAGTACATGAAAAGTTGGGAATCATTGAAGAGAAAGAGAGGATTAACTCTTTGTTACAATTGCAGAAGGCCTGGACATGTTGCTAAGGAATGCCCTGGGTGAAGACCCAGTTGTCTTTGTTGTAAGGCTATGGACCATGAAGTACTGGATTTCCCTAGAATGATTGCTAGGATTGAAAAGATAAATATAGAGCAAGCAGGAGATCAAGAGACCACGATTATAGTAGAAACCTAGAAAGAATCAGAAAAGATATTGCTATAGATGAGAGATACCTTGAATGACCACCGACATGTTAGGCTATCAAATATCTTCAAGAAGAAAGAACAGATTGAAGTGAGAATAAGAGACTTCGACATTAACTGTGTTTTGGATGAAGAAACACAAGTGAACATTATGACAGAAGGAACCTGGAAAGCTATAGGAAGACTTGACATGACCCCTTCATTAGGAGGAATAGGTTTATTCAGAGGAAAGTTGGTAAACCTATGTGGAAATCTCACTTAGATATCTATGAATGCTCATGGATCTTTGACAGGAGAAGATTTTGAGATTGTTAAGTATGTGGAGGAAAGCTCCTCATTTACTATGTTACTTGGTAAACCTTGGATTGAGAAAGATCAAGCCAGAAAATAGGAAGCAGAAAATGACCTAGAACAACAGAGGCAAGAGTTAAGAGACTTCCTGACTAGAAGGATCGCACAGTTGACTGAGGAACGGGAGAATAGATCAAGGGTTCTTGACCCCAGGAATTTGGATGACGAAGTTGATAGAATTCTAGAAGAACCACAGAGGACCGAAAAATATGTTGGACAAGTAATACTCGTGGATCTGAAGAAAGAATCCCAGCACTGCGAAGTTACCATGCCAAGAGAAGAAAAGAATCGGAATGAAAAAAGGATGACCGAGATGAAGCTCACTGGGAAGAAGGCTAGAAAACTCATGAATAAGAAAGCAAAGTTGGAGAAATTACAGAATGTTCCAGAAGAAACCCCACAAAAGGAAAACATCCATAATTTGAGCTTCGTCAGGATAGCATAACAACGACATATAGCACTTCGCCATGTCGAAGTAATATAGTTGTTAGACGATGATATACACGTTCTACTGATGACCCCACACACTAGTGAGCACCAGGAATAGTTGCAGTCCTATTATAAACTGTTAGAAGAAGACCTTGAAGAGATCACCAAGGAATGGTCAGCAGACCTCCTCGTTGCAGCAGATCCAACAGATATTTCAGATATCAACAGCCCAGAAGTTGCGCAGGACACACTTGGGCCCAGTAAGACAAAGAAGACAAAGAAGACAAAGAAAACTGAAGAAGTTCAAGATGTGGATAGTCGCTTTGTAAGGACAGCTTCTATCACACCAGATAAAGAAGGTAACAACAAAGACCTAGAAGAAGTTGAACAGCAACCAGAAAATGAAGTCGAAGTTCTAAAGAAAAGAAAAAGGTCACCTTCAAAGTCTTCCGTTAAGAAGAAAGCCAAAGTGACCGTGACCAAGATGAAGACCACGCTCAATCCATATGACTTCAGCTTTCTCCTCGTGAATTTGAATGAAGCTATAGAAGAGATCACAGAAAACAAGGAGGCCAAGAAATAGACAATGTACGACAGAGTCGAAGTTGAGCTCCAAGGAGTATGGCAAGCCCTCCATTCTAACCGCACAGTCTCCACTATGCCTATGCTAGAAGGAACACCCAAAGTAGGAGACGAGTCAGTTCAACTTCACAGGATTTTCGACCTAGTCGAAGTATGCCTTCAGAAAGTAGAAGAAGTAACAGCACAGACAACCCAGGCCCTAAAGAATGCACACGAGGAAATCATAGAGCAACACCAATCTACACAGCAAGAGAAGGAGGCCATCCAAGAGAAGTTTGATAAAGAACATGCAAAGATCCAAAAGGATAAGGAGAAACTTCTCGCAAAGAAAATCGAGATCAAAGAAGTAGTCAACAGAGCATTTCACTCTGTGACTGGCTTAGAACATAAGGCAGAAGAACCCATAGAACACCAAGTAATGAAGATTCCTGAAGTCATTCAACAACTGCAACAAAGAGTAGTATAGCTAGAGCTCCAAGCTATATCGAGTACTCCACAAGAATAACGTGACCAACGAGAAGTGAATGCTTGAAGTACAGTAGAAAGGATTAAGGCACTCACTAAAGAATGTAAGAAATTATGTAGTAGAAGTTCGCAGATACATGAGAACCTATCCGAGAACCCTGAATTTCATATATTGGAGTCACAGCTCTAGGAGGCAAAGTACCAAGCCGAGAAGTTACAGGTATAGCTGAAGGCCCTACTGACCATAGAGAAAATGAAGAAGTCCCATGAACAGCGCGTCGTGCAGCAGTAGATTCATATGATCCATAGAAAGGTCATGGAAGTGATGCAGCAACTTCAACCTTTGTAGGATAGGGCATGTCAACTATTCTTAGAGATTGAGAGCCAAGGGAGAGACCTGGAACAGGTCATGAACACAACAGAGCAATGCTTAGAAGGACTAGTTAGTAACGCACTCATTCAAAAGTTTTTCGAGCAAGAAGCAGTAGCGAAGAAATAGGTCGAAGAAGCTCGAGCGAATCTTGATGCCTTCGAGGAAGAGTTACCCAGAGAAGAGTGACTCGAGACGCGTCACGGGTGAGTGTTGGGGGCATGTTGGCCCTCAACCAAGTTTTGAGGAATACTTGGTCATAGTTAATTGTTTGGTACTTCCACTGCCTGTCGAAGATGGAGCGCATAGAAAAGCAGAGATCATGGGATCTCGCCACCTTTTGTGGAACCTTTTTAGGTTTTTTGGGAATATTGTAATGGGAAAAGGATGTCGGCCCTTGCTTAGGCCTTTTTCTATGTATAAATAGAGGTCTAGGCCATGTAATAAAGGAGGCCCTGTCTAGTCCATGGCTTAGTGCATAAGTTGGATCTATGTGATCAGAAGTCTGTGTGATTGTAAGATCTTTGTGCATGCTGTAATAGTGCTAAGTGCACGGAGTGTGAGAAGGCTTAGTTCTTGGATCTACCCGGGGAAAGAGGATCTAGCGAGCTACGTAGATCTCTTGTCTTGTGCGGGGTAAGGGTCATTGAAGCTTCATGTTGTAACTTCTTGATTGAGATAATATAAAAAATACTTTGTGGACATAGCCCCAAGGTGGGGGTGAACCACGGTAACTCTGTATACTGTGTTGATGTGTTTGTCTCTCTCTTGCTAAGTGCTCTAATATGTTTACATAGATTTATTAATGCTTTGTGCTTATGAGATATGAATGCATGATAGATACGATACCTAAGATGCTAAGTTCTTAATCTATTGAGTATAACCTATTTATCATTGCTAAGTGCTAGATATGAGTAATTACTACGGTGCTCTGTGCTTTTTGCGAAATGTATTAATGAATGTAAGTTAGGAAATAACTGATGCTAAGTGCACTGTAAGAAAGATAATCACAGATCTGTGTCCCAGCTAAGGTTGCAAACACCTGAGTCCTATAACCACGCCTGCCTCTACCTCAGGTGAGACTTCATCTGCTTCGCAGGTGTTTCCAAAAGGGCTGGTAGTTAGGGCTTTGTTGGTGCGCTCTTGAGCGTTGAACCCTGGGGCTAACCCTATGCCAACAAATAATGTTTCCCTTTTGTATATATTTTTGTTGTTACTTGAGATGAAAATCAACATGCTTCATATGCCTATATTTGTCAAGATGTTTAAGCATATCATTGATGATTACATTTTTTCAAATATCCCAATTACAAAATATCAAGGTTTGGGAATTTTTATTAAGTTGTGCATTTGACTATGATATTTTCTAGGTCTTCATATCACCTCTTATTTTCCACGAGAGTGTTATGATTGTAGTTGCATATGGTCATAAAATATGGTCATGAAATCATTCTCATTCTCTTGCGAGTCCCTCATATTCTCGATCCTTGGGGTGGCTATCATATGGATGTGTTTGGAGGCATCCTCTTACCCAGGTTAATTGTTACTTTTGTAGTGAAGTCTAACCAACATTGCTTTATATTTTTCCATGTACATTGGGTCTTATCCTAATTTTGGCATCATTGTGATTGGGATTCAAAGACTTATAGGTTTATGAAGAGCATGCTATTCCAAAGCCTAAAAAAGATATACAACAATGTTAGTATTGGCTATAGCTTAACCTAGTCACACTAATTGTATAGCATGTTGCCTTTTCCATATCCAAAATATGAAGAATTCAAGCAATGCTCGAGCATCTCTTGGTTCTTCAACATACAAGGTTTTAATTAGGCTTCTTTCAGCTTGTGCAAGCAGCTCCACTTTATCCAAGAATAACTTGAAATGTGGATCTCTGGCATCCTTAGAGACATTCTATCCTTTTTCATTGTTGCTATAGGACTACAACCTAATGGCCTTCATCATGTCACTACAAAATTGTTGCAAACATTCATGAAATATACACATCTCCCTACTTCACATGCATGAGGACATGTAAGGTTTTGAGTGTGGATAATGGTCGGAGATGTCCTTTCCATTCATTGTTCATAGCAGAATAACATAAGCATATTCTTTGATTCACCATATTCTTTTACTTGAAAATCATTTTTTTCAAAATTTCACTAATTTTTTTCAGCTACAAAAAAGTTGTTACAGTCATATTTTCATTCCCAGGACAATATTTGCACCACATTTACACACAGATGAGGTTGAATTAAACAATTTTAAGACATGGGTTTTATGCCCCATGCAACAAATTGAATATTTGAGGCTCAAATTTCCATAAAGTGCATAATGAGGGATCTATTAGTATGTTTTTGAAGAAAACTTTGATATAATTTCCATATTTCTTGTAGTAGCATGCTTGAAGGAAACTTTTTGCATGTCATTTGTAAATAATTGAAGCTAAACGAGAAATTTTGAGACATGGGTTTTGTGCCCTGTAATGTCCCCCAACCATCAACCCCATGGTCGAGCCAACATTACTACGTGGAAAAACACTATTGTAACATATTATGCATTCTTATGAAATACAATTGCTTAGTTACAGTTAAACACGGCGTAATCACATTAATATCGTTAGCATACATAATCCACGGCATTAACAATAATTCACGAATACAGTGGAATACATGTAAACATTGCTAGAATCATAGACATGCATATTTAATTGAAATTATATGCATGTATATACTTATCTTTTAGACTAGATGTAATTCACCAACTACGTGTAGACCTCCCACAAACCTCCCAGCCTTAGACCACACTGCTCATCACTCTCAGCAGTAAGTCACCCCTTAGCTGGGACTAAGCTCCACCGGGTAGGGATTCCTAGGCTAGGTAGGGAATATAGGAAGACACACAGTCACAGGAGAAGGATTCTCTCCCAGGAGCCACTTAAGCCCTCTGCCCACAGACTCTCATTCCCCACATGTCTGTCCCACCCCAGGAGTATACACCTTCACTGTCACCAAGACAGTCCATCGACTATTAATCTCCCTTCCCTTGGGCTTCAGCAATAGACCAGACCAAAAGTCTATGAGCTCTGTGGTAGCTACAGGATTCCTTCCAGGAGTTCTCACTTCCTCCGTGCACTCTCTCACCTAGAGAGAGTCGCTCACAGACTGGGTAACCTACCTCTTCAACAACAATCACCTCCCTCACACTGGCCAACAAGCCACATGCAGTCCAATACTGCGTGGCCACAACAATCAATTGGGAAAATGGGTATGGACACCTGAAACGAAAATGATCAGTGCTAAAGCATAGCATGGCTCTGCGATTACAGGATGCGTTAAGCTTTCCAGCAAGCAACACAGGAGGCATGGCCTAGCAATTAAGGAACATTCAACTCTCCCAACCAGCAATAAGGAATAGACTCACCTCTCTGGTTTCAGAGATGCGTAAGGTGTACAGAGGTTCAATCACAGAGGCCAAACGTGTACAGATGGAGGATGGAGGAATTGGAAGGTGGAACCCCAGATTCCGATGATGGTTGGATAAATTCCCACCCAACTCCTATGCAACAGTCAACGAAATCGCAAGAGAACCCCCAACATGGCTCATTTCCTGGGTTAAATTGCATGCGCCTGGGTCGACACATGTCGCCCATGAAGCTACATGTATCCCTCCCCAAGAAATTAGGACAAAACATAGATTTCACATGCCTTTTGGGATAATAATAAAATATTATTCCCAAGGACTTAAGCCCCTGGGCTCCACACTTAGCCTCTCTTTCCAACCTTCCAGCCCCCAATCCCTTACCTAGGTTTTTTGGAAGCTTAGTCCCCCATCACTCATTCATTGTGGTCGGTCCACATGTAGAGATGTTTTTTATTAATACTGTACATAATTACATGTACAAAAATCAGGCTCTTGGCCTTCAACACTTACGCTCTCTGGCCTAATAACAGTACATAAGCCCACTAGCTTATATAACTTGGATCACCATCCTTATAAACTTGAATTACAGTTCATATTCAATCTTTATACTTCATAGACATGATTTACAATAGGTCTCGGCCTTGGGGACATTACAATCCCCTCCCCTTATTTTTGCACTGTCCTCAATGCAACTTTACACTACATCTGTAAGCTTTTCAAAATTTTCAAAAAGATACGAGTACTCTACCCGTATAACATCTTCATGCTCCCATGTCACATTTTCAGGACCGTACTAGGTCCACTGAACCTTTACAATCCCTATGGCTCGATTCCAGAGCTGTTTGTTTTTCCTGTCCAATATGCGCACAAGATTCACTTGCAGGACACCTTCTTGCTCTACCTAGATCAAATTCCAATCAATTACATGATTAGCATCAGGCATATACTTTTTAAGAAATGAAACATGAAACACATTATGTATAGTCATGGATGTGGGTAATGCAATCATATATGCAATTGGCCCAATCCTTTCCAGGATTTCAAATGGCCCACAAAATCTGGCTGCCAACTTGGCGCAACTTCCTAGCTTCAGGGAACTCCTGTTAGCTTTCACTTTCAGGAAAACATGATCACCCACTTTGAACTCTTTATGGTTTTTGTTCTTATCAGCATAAATTTTCTTCCTGTCCTGGGCAACTTTCAAATTATGCTTAATTTTTATCATTTGGTCCTCCATCTCCTTGAGCAACTCTAGCCCAACTACTATTCTATCCGCTGGATTATCCCAGCTCACTGGAGTATTTCACTTTCTTCCATAAAGTGCTTCAAATGGGCTCATCTTCAATGATGCATGATACCCATTGTTGTAGGCAAATTCTACAAAGTGTAGGTAGTCTTCCCATCTTGATGGTTTGTCCATCACATACATTCTCAGTATGTCTTCTATTACTCTGTTCACCCTCTTTGTATTTCCATCAAACTCGGGATGATAAGCTGTACTAAAGTTCAGATTCGTTCTGAATCCTTTGAACAATCCTTTCCAAAAATTTGAGGTGAATTTCAGGTCTTTGTCGGACACAATTGTTTTAGGAATTTCGTGCAATCATGCCACTTCCTTTATGAAAATATCAGCAACATCTGTTGCCTTTTGAGTAGTTTTCAGTGGAATAAAATGGGCACCTTTTGTAAGCTTGTCCACCACCACCATGATTGAATCATGCAGCTTGGTTGTTCTAGGCAATCCTGTAATAAAATCCATCATTACTACTTCCCACTTCCACTCAGGAATGGGTAAAGGTTGCAGCAACCCTGCTGGGTGCCTATGCTCAGCTTTAACTTTCTGGCACTCCATACATCTGGCGATGTATTCAGCGATTTCTCTCTTCATACCCGGCCAAAAGTAATGGCTCTTGACCGCTGCTACTATTTTCTGATATCCAGGGTGCCCTACATAAGGCACATTATTCATCTCCTGCAAAATCATCTGTTTCAAGCACTGGACATTGGGTACAAAAATTATGTTCTTGTACAACAGTATTCCATCTGTTTCCAATTTATAAATTTCAATATTCTGTGGCATCTTACCCTATTGTAGCTTGGCTACCAATTCTCTGTACTACAGATCTACATTTGCAGCCTCTAGAATTCTGCTTTTAATATCAGTCTGATACATGCTAATGATTGTAGCACGTAATTCATGCACCCTCTTGTTGAGTGCATCARCCAATTTATTCTCCTTTCCTTTGATATGCTTGATCTCAAAGTCATACTCACACARAACTTCTAGCCACCTACTTTGTCTAGCATTTAAGGTTGGYTGATCAAACAAATATTTYAGACTGTTATGGTCTGTTCTGAGTTCAAACCTCCTTCCCATGAGGTAATGCCTCCATTTCTTTAGAGCATGAACTATGGCTACCAACTCCAAGGCATGGGTTGCATAGTTCTTCTCGTTCTCTTTTAATTTCCTAGACTCATAACATATTATGAATCCGTTCTGACTGAGGACCCCTCCCAATCCTTCTTTGCATGCATCAGTGCATACTATGAAATCTGCAATTTGGATATGCAATCCTCAGGATTGGAGCACTGGTCAACAATTGCTTCAATCGCTGGAAACTTTCCTCACATCCCTCTGTCCAGTGAAACTGCTTCCCCTTTCTTTGAAAGGAAGTGATAGGGTGAGCTATCTTGGAAAAACGTGCGATGAACCTTCTGTAATAACCAACCAATCCCATGAAGGATCTAACTTCCATTATGTTCCTTAGTGCTAACCATTCTCTAATGGCTTCAATCTTCTCAGGGTCTACCACTATCCCATCCTTCAAGATAATATGTCCCAAGTAATGGATCCGCTCTTGATAAAATGAGCACTTGCTCAGCTTGGCATATCGTTGGTGCTCTCTTAGCACCTGCAACACCATCCTCAGATGTTATTTGTGTTCTTCTTTGGTCCTATAATATACCAGAATGTCATCTAGGAAGACGATGACAAACTTTTCTAGATAGTCCCTGAATACTCCATTCATCAAGATCATAAAAACAACGAGTGCATTTGACAGTCGAAACGGCACCACTGTGAACTCGTAATGACCATACCTTGTTCTAAAGGTGGTCTTGTTGATGTCTTCATATTTTATTCTGACTTGGTGATATCCCGATCTTATATCTATTTTCAAAAATATCTTTGCATCATTCAACTGATCGAAGAGATCATCAATCCTCAGCAAAAGATACTTGTTCTTCACCATTACTTTGTTGAATTGCCTGAAATCGATGCACAATCTCAGCATTTCTTCCTTCTTCTTTACGACCAAGACTGGGGCACCCCAAGGTGACATGCTTGGGAATATATACCCCTTCTTCAGAAGTTCTTCAAGCTGCAGTTGCAACTCTTTCAGTTCTGGTGCACTCATCCTGTATGGATCCTTTGACACTGGAGTTGCTCCATGCATCAAGTTCACAGAGAAATCGATATTCCTTTTCGAAGGTAGTCCAGGTACTTCTTGGAATACATATTCAAACTCTTTAAGTACCTCATGATCCTCAATAATTGACACATTATCCTTAGGCGTTTCCCCCACATGGGCTACAAATAATTGACAACCTTTTCTATAGCACTTCTTTAGCTGCATTGTTGAGATTTCTCTAACAGTAACAGCTCTAGGAATTCCTTGGATGGCTCTCTGATTCCCTTCTTCATATAATAAAGTGAATGCCTTGTTCCGACAGTCCTAGATGGCATGGTGTTGGTCCAACCAATCCATCCCAATTAGATAGTCATAAGAGCCTAATGGCAGAATGTTCAAATCGACCTTCGTGCTCAGTCCATTCATGTCTACAATACAGAATTTGACTAACTCTGTGACTTTCCTCTTGGTTCTTGTAGCTAGCTGCACTAACCAAGACTTTTCATGTTTGCATCTTATCAAATGAAAACTTTCTACCACTCTAGGGTCTATATAACTATGGCTAGCCCCTGAATCAACTAAAATAGTAAATGGTTGGTTTTTTATCATACCTTCTACTTCAATCATG
>JZKD02S1592945.1:0-10152 GCA_000966675.3 Picea glauca
ATTAACAATTCCGAAGAATTGGAGCTCTTGCGTAAGTTATGGCTCCCCCGACCCCTCTCAACCTGTCAGTGATAGGCCCGACCCCTCTGCAGTCATCGAGGAATGGACCTACACCCCCTGCTACGTGGTCGAGGAGATCCCTCCTGAAGCCACCGAAGCAACGGAGGACACAGGGCATGATCGTCAGCGACACCAGCCAAAGGAGGAAGCCGAGGGCGCAAGAGAGGAGCACGCGGCCAGCTACAGCCAGGAGCAGCCACCCGCTGCAAATTGGGATCTCCTCAACCTAATTTTCGACATCAGAGGCAAATTGGAAGATCAAATCTTCTGCCTGGCACAAATCGACCAGAGGCTTGACATGTTTTTCGCGGCGCACTCCCGAGCAACGTCCAAAAAACAATGCCCGACCTGCGTGCGCACATACACGTTTCCTGCGCGATGGAGGCACTCCGAGGCATAGGACCAACGACGCGGTCTCAAGGTTACATCCTAGTTAAAATTCTGCTCTCGTTTTCTTGCTATAGTTCTCAGGATAGCTATTATACTGTCATAGTCTTAGTTAGAATAACTAGCCTTCTGGCTGTGATTATCAGTCCCGATTTCCTTCGGGCAGGACATAGCACTATTAACTCTGTAAATTTTGCCACCTATGCACATGGTATTACACCTGGACATGGATGCCCAGCTGTCCCGGTTTCCTGCTTAGGCGGGACAGCTGGCATCACTTTTGTATCTTTGATAATAGCAATATAACAGGTACTGCCTCTTTTACTTAAAAAAAAAAAATTTAATCCACTTATTCCAATATAGGCCTAATTATAATTGTAAAGGAATGAAATTTAAATTAGAAAAAATAAAGAATTTTCTTTTTTTTTATTCTTGAAGAAAGAGGATTCTCGATTCACGAAAAACTCTATAAACTCTATTTAAACTCTACAATTTCTTTAATTTCTATGGACTATAACAATCTGTGCGCCGAGATACGTTTAAATATGGACTATAGTCAAAGAAATTAAAGAATTCCACAGATTGATATTAGTCTATGGACTATAATTGATATTAATGAAATTAATAATAAAGAAATAGGCAGATTTATTAGATCGTATCGTTAATTGGGAAAAACTCTATAAACTCTATTTAAATAATTATAAAGAAATAGGCGGATTTCTTACATGATTGTTCGTGTCTTTGTTTATTGATATAATTATATTTTTCATTTCGTACGCTCTTCGCATGCCTCTCTATCCAATGAATTGCCTCGACATCTGGCTTGTATTATAAGTCAAAGTTATATAATCGATTGGAACTTTTAATATTTTAGTATATTGAATTTGATAATTAAGGAATATAGATATAAATTAAAGTTTTGTTTATATTAATCCGCTTTAAACAATGACATTTTGGATTTTGTGCACTTATATTCTCTGTCTTTTGATTTTGCACGCTTCATTGTTATTTTTCATCATGTTCTTCGCAGGCTACATTTGACACCCTACTTTTCTATTGTCATTGCTTCAAACACACTTCATTTCTCAATATATATCAATATATATCGAGTGTAGACACTTCTTAAATTTGACCATAATACTCTCAATTATGGATTATGGAGAAGTTTGTAGGGACTGTTAATAAACAATAGAAAATTAAACCATTAGAAACTGTGGAAAAAATACATAAATTCATCTTAAATGTGTCTAAGGTAAAAAAAAATTGCGACGGGTGGGATATACGCCACAATAAAAAAAAAATGCGTCCATAAAATCATTGGGACTATATTGGGACCAAACATGAAGAGAAATAAATATTTATCTACTTAATCGTTGCTTTCGATGGCCATGAAAGAAATTCTCTTCTGAGTCATGCTCGATTTACATGGCAATAGTGATCTTGATGCCTTGCCTCCATTTTCCTCCACATACATAAGCCGTCAAAGTCCTTAACTTCCTCTCACAACATTTAACATATTGAAATGGAGCGACAGTGTTGAGGGTTGGGTTCTTTAAAATACAATTTTGTCCATATGAAGCGACCATGCCAAACGCCAAGTTAATCTCACTATCGCCAGGTATTAACACCTGGCGAATGTACATGAAAAAACCATGACAAACACAGGATCAAAATTCCATGTTTCTCATTGATCCAAACCTCTGTAACAACCAACTAATTTCTTATTCTCAGTTCTGGCTTAGTTCTACTCACACCAAACAGAGCTTCTCTAGGGCATTTGCATCTCCGAGTCTGCAGAGACAAGATCATATTTATAATGCTGCAAAGCCATCAGGTTAGATCAGTTAGTAAACTCGTGGACTACATTGCCTTGCTCTGCCAATATCGCTCTGGGCTATGCCAACACCATCCCTACTCTTGTTGAGATTGGCGATTCATTGAAACATAAAATTGAAAATGTTGGCCAGATCATAAATGAAAACGAGAATAAGATCATGAAAGAATATTCGTCATTTACAACATCATCTAGAATAACTAGAAGGAGCGCTAGAACTTGAATTTTACTTGTAATTGTATTAAACTGAAACCTAGTAATTTATGAGATCAAAAAATACCTAGTAATTTAAGAGATCGAAAAAAATATCCTTCACTCTCTCAGCTCGAATTTTCATTGTTACTTTCAGTAGATGTCTATTCACACGACCAAAACACTTCCCCATGCGCGCCACAGGATGAGAGAAAACCATATCTTTGAAATTAGGTTTTCGGGTCCTTTACCTCAATAACACCCAGGCTTTAGACATGTAATGCAATGCACCGCCGAAACCTATAGAGCCCAAAGCTTGGAAATTTGGCTATATGTCTGAACGCTCCGATGAACATGTAATTAAATAATTAAAGAAATGACAATTTTTTTTATGAAACAATAGTGGTTAAATATGAAACGCCAAGCTAAGTAATACATTATTTTTTTTATAAATGGTGGTATTATAAATATATTCTAAATGGTGGTTGCTTCACCTAGTCCTCCATTGCCACGTGCATCCACGTCCAGGTACATACAAAAAAAACCGTCCAAAATAACACAAAACACCTCGTCCTTCATCTCCACGCTCATCCACGTCCAGGTAAATATGAAACGCCATTGCAAAATAACACGTTAGGACACCTGGTCCTCCATTGCCATGCGCATCCAGTCTAGGTAAATATGAAACGTCAGTGGAAAATAACACCTGTGATCCATACATCTATGGGATATTGCCACACTCATCCAGTCCATGTAAATATGAAACGCCAGTCGAGTGATCCATACATCTATGGGAGAGATGGCCAAACCTAGCGGACATGAAGAGATAAGTAAGGATATGCTAGGTGAGATAAGTAAGGATATGCTAGGTAAATTGATGCTGGGTAAATGTTAAAACTAAAGAGGTAAATGTTAAATGGAAGTAATTTTGTTTGGATTTACTAAATCATGATTCGTGGAAATTAATAAGTTGACCTAGTAAATTCTTAATCATGTTTTGTAAAAGTGAAAAAGTAAACATGATAAACAGATGAATTGATAAATGCAAGAGAGTTAATTAGGCAAATCTTATTCATCCATTTGAATGTAAGACGAAGAATATACCAGCATCTTCACTTTTTAGCTATCAGATTAAATTTTGTAATTAAAATTATGATTAATCCAGCAATTCCAATAGGGGGGACGCCTATCCGCTTAAATATTTGAAAAATATTCTTCTCATCCTCTTTAATGTTATTATAATTACATAAAACTGTAATTAATAAAAAATACTTACATTTAATAAATTCGGCATTGGCAAGTGGACGATGCAAATGATTTCTATGGTTGTCGTTAAAATTGAAGAAATAAAAAATTTGAAAAAAATCGAAAAACAATTAAACATGTACATGGCAGATTCGCTGGTATATCAGGGAAACCGTTTTCGGTTGCCCAACGTGGCATAGCGTTCCTTATAGACGTTGGAGCATTGGTACTGTAGTTGTAGTTGAAGGGCAGAGGAACGTGGAGAGGTTATAAACAGTGGTGTTAGACTTCATGCTTATTTTATTAGAGATTGGTTTGGGTTTGTTATATTTAGTTGGTTGTGGGAAATTTTCTTTAATTATCAAATTTTATTTATGTGTTTGTAGGTTGAGATATTTCCTCCTAAATTTGTTATTTTTTTAGAAAAAGTTATTGTATAAATATTTGATTAATTCAATAATAAAATATATAAAATTTTATATATAATCTGGTTATCCATTTTGATATCAGAGTGTGATTAACTCCCCTGAAGGAGAACTCTTGTAGGAGAGTGGAGTGTTTGTTAGAAGAATTTTTTTGTGTGTGCTGAAGAGAAGGATCTCCATAAAGGTTTGATTTCTGGAAACAGGCCAAATAAGAGGAGGATCCGTAGATTCATCTAAGAGGACCACCAAATGAAGTATTCAAATATTAACAACATTGAATCAGTTGATCCACGATTTTGAAACCAGATGCTTTGTAATTTCTGAGAGATGTAATTTTTTTGGAGTTTTTAGTATTTATTTTTGTTTTGATAGATTGCTTTATTCAAATATTAACAACATTGAATCAGTTGATCCACGATTTTGAAACCAGATGCTTTGTAATTTCTCAGAGATGTAATTTTGTTGGAGTTTTTAGTATTTATTTTTGTTTTGATAGATTGCTTTATTTGAGTTCGTATGTCATCTTTATGTGTATGCTTTGATATCATTCATATTTTTATATAGTTATGCATAAGTAATTCATATTTTTTTATTTATTGTGATTGTGGGATAATTTTTTTTTATTGTTTATTATGTTAATAGACTTTTTAACTCTTATTGGAAATGGGGGAGTGCTCGTGTATAAGATTTTAATAAGTACCCATCAGTTAAAAAACTAAGAATATTTGGAGAATATTCTTGTCATTCTCTTTAACGATGGTTATAATTATAATTTAGTAAAAATTACTTACATTTAATAAATTCGACATTATTGAGGTCGTAGAAATTGAAGGAATAAAAATTTTGAAAAAAATCGAAAAGCAATGAAACATTTATGTGGCAGATTCGAAAATTACTTACATTTAATAAATTCGACATTATTGAGGTCGTTGAAATTGAAGGAATAAAAATTTTGAAAAAAATCGAAAAACAATGAAACATTTATGTGGCAGATTTGGCTGGTCTATTGGGGAACCGTTTTCGGTTGCCCAACGTGGCATATCTGTCAACAGTTGCGTGATGTGGCAAAAGAAAGCACATCGCGTTTGGTTAAAGAACGTGGCATACGAATCTTAAACGGTTCGGTTAACGAACGTGGCATACCGGTCACGAAGGGTTCAATTGATAACTGTTTACAATCAATCACCGGTCGACCATTGCAACTACAAATACGATATCGATGGTTGAATTGTATCTTAAATAGATCAAGTGGTAGTTCAAAGTTGATGGTTGAGAAATAGCATAGTCTATGAGATTTCACAGTGGATAGAAGTGTTGATGAAGATCATGCTAGACACAAATTGTATGTGTGTTTGATTTCATTATTGTTCTTTGTGATGTAAGCATTAAGGGAGGGTGTTAGAGTTAATTCTTACCTTATTATAGATTGGTTTGGGTTTGCTAGATCTAGTTAATTGCGGGAGATCTTCTCCAACTTTCAGATCCTATTTATGTGTTTGTGTGTGCAATGTGGTTATCCATTTAGTGGAAAATTTCTATTCAACACTTTTAAGAGGTAGTCAATTATGTAATTATTAGATGGAGTTATAGTTATTTGAATCCTCCATCAACAATAGGGTTCGAATTTAATAATTGTATTTAATTATTGTGACTGCTTGGCAGAGATCTATTTGGACTCAATTAACTAGTTGACTATGACACTTGTATAAAAACAGAATAATTATATTAACTGCACGAGGACAAATGGAACAACCATGTTAAAAATCAGTTGACCATGACTCCATGAGTGGGGAACAAGTTGGAGCTGCCTCTAGGTTGATTATGAGAAGTGGAAAATAAAAGATTTGGCCACTGGCAGCCCCTGAAAATCAGGGATTAAGAGAGCTGCGAAAATCCCCAAAGGAGGGAAAAAGACTCGGGCAAAAAATTTGATAAATAGCATATGCGAGGAGGCAGGACACTGCCAAGTATGTTGGGAAAATGTTTTGAGCTCTCTTGTTGTGATGAACATTACTGATTGAATGCGAGGCAAGATGAGTCTGTTGAAACAGAATTGCCTTGTTGTTATGAGCACTGTTGAGTAAGTGTGAGGCAAGAGGATAACCATTGGAATTGAAGAACATTGCCGAGGAGGAGTTTCCAAGTTTGCCCTCATGGATTCATGGTCAGGCTAGGGGGTGAATCGGGCAAGTAGATTTGGCTTCCCTGTTCTATGGTTGGGAGGAACATGGTCGTTCCCTTTGTCTTCCCGCAGATTGGATTCAGATATGTTAATGTTCCCCTCTCTATTATGAATGGCTATGTCTTTTGATGTTATGTATCTATTGAATCTAAACTGGAATAGGTTACATTCTCTGTCGGTATGACCCTTTTTTCATCTGGTGTATTATATCTGATTAAATCGGATCTGTGACGATTTCTTTCCACTTTCTGTTCGTTCGAATGTTTTTATCCGATGCTATGTATCTAACAATATTCAAACCATATATTAGATGTGTACAGAATGACAAAATTTGGGAGTTAAAGAATTTTGGGAAACCCCTTTTTGTTTTCCTAGTTTCTTTTCAGAATGGGTTATCCTTTCCTTAGTCCAGGTCTATGATGAATTTAGAGATTTTCTCTTACAGAAAACCTTTATCCTGTTGTATCCTTCTGTGCGTGTAAAATTCTTAAGTCTTTATGATTTCATAATTCGGGGATTGTTGTGTGCTGTGGTTTGACATTTGAAACCCCGAAACCCCGAAACCTGAAATCCTGAAGTGTTGGTTCCACACCCTTTCACCTTTCAGAATTTGAGAATTGTTGTGAGCTGTGGTTCGATGTTTGAAACCCCGAAATCTCGAAATGTTAGTTCCACGTCCTTTTCTTTTCAAAATTTCAGGAATTATTGTGTTCTATTGTTTGACATTTGAAACCCCGAAACCCAGAAAACCCAAAATCCTGGAGTGTTGGTTCCACACCCGTTCACCTTTTGGAATTTGAGAATTTTGTGGGCTGTGGTTCGATGTTTGAAACCCTGAAACCCCGAACCCAGAAATCCTGAAATGTTAGTTCCACGTTCTTTTCTTTTCGCAATTTCGGCAATTGTTGTGTCCTATTGTTTGACATTTGAAACCCTGAAATGTCGAACCCTGAAATCCTGAAATGTTACTTCCACGTTCATTTTGTTTCACAATTTTGGGAATTGTTGTGTTCTGTTGTTTGACATTTGAAACCCTGAAATCCCAAACCCCGGAATCCCGAAATGTTAGTGCCTTTCTTTTCACAATTCGGGAATTACGGTATGTTGGATGTTTGGCTATGAAAACCGTGAAACCCCGAACACTAAAATCCCAAAATGCGGGTCTCACCTTTTCTGTTCTCACTTTTCAAAAATTTGTGTATGTCAAGGTTTGGACACCGGAACTCGCAAAGTTCCAAATCCCAAAATCCTGAAGTCCGGGACCCACCTTCCCTTTTTCCGCATTTCGGAGGTTTGTATATGTCGTTTTTTGGGCACTTGCACTCGCGAAATCCCGAACTCCGAATTCCTGAAGTACTAATCACCTTTCACATTTTCGGGATTTGTAGTGTGTTGATGATTGACTTTTGTGTTTACAAAAACCCAAACCCCAAAACCCCGAAATACTCGACATCTTGTCGCAATTTCAGGAAATGTTGTGTGTTGATGTCTGGCTCTTGTATTTGCGAAGCCCCAAATCTTGAAACCCCGAAATGCTGGCCCACAGTCATTCCATATTTCGGATTTTGGGAAACACCAGGGTCCTTTGTTTTGTTTGACACTTGTGATCACTGAAACCCGATTGACCTCTGTTTCTTCACAAAGTTGTAGGAACTTAGAAGAAAATTATTGTTATGGGAACAACCCTATTAATATAATGAATGGTATGGTAAAGGAACATTGGAGAGTCTTCATCCCGGATAGAGGTATGGAAGTAACAAACCGCTTTACAAGTCGATTGTATTGGAAATAGAGGGTAATTTTTTTATGTAGGGTTTTGGTCATAAAAACCCCAAAGTTGCTTGTATTGTTAATACTCTGGTATTGTTATAGGTACTAGCAGATAAGAGAGTAATTATAAATTTCAGTATCTTAATTAAACATTGAAGTGATGAGTAAATGCTCATTATATCGTCGATTAGAAAACTTAAGTTGAATGGTAAAGACAGTCGATGACAGTAAGGATTCTAAATAAACCGTCAGACTCAAGTCTTCTAACAGAAATCTTACTTGCTTGAGATCTCGAAACTTTTCAAGGATAAATGTACAAATAAGTTATTTATTTATTATTATTTATTTTTTTATGGTGATTTTTGAGGTACATTACATGCTTAATATTATGTTTTGAATGCCTGTGATGCTTATATGTATCATGTATTCTATTGTGCATATGAATTATGGTTTATGCCAGGGATTATTTATGTTAGCAGTAATCTTGTGCTTACTCTGAGTTAAATGTGTTTAATATGACTTAAATGCATGTTATTAATTAAGTATGAGAATGATGTTGTTCCACACAGTAGTAATGTTTGCCCGACTAGTGGTATTAAGGCTGGGGATGTTACACTATGATTTCCACATTACAATGGCAAGGGTATGTTCAAAACATAACAATGACAAGGTTATTTTCTTCACATAGCGACAACATGGCTATGTTTGTCACATTGTGACAAGAAGATATTTGCATCGTATTACCAGGGAAATATATTTGCATCATATTGCGATGACGAGGCTATGTTCATCACATTGCAATGACATGACTATGTTCGTCAAGTGTGATGATAAGGCTATGTTCTTCAGAGTGAGACAATAAGGCTATGTTCATCACGGTGTGACAATAAGTGTATTTTCTTCACAGTGTGATGATAACTATATGTTTGTCACATTGTGATGGTGTTCCTATGTTCATCACATTACAACGACAGGGCTATGTTCGACACATTGCGACAACAAGACTATGTTTGTCACATTGTGATGACAGGATATTTGCATCACATTGGAAGGACATGAGATTTGTGTCACATTGTGATGATGAGGCTATGTTCATGACATTACAATGACGAGACTATGTTCATCACAATGTGATGATAAGACATGTTCGTCACATTGCAATGAGAGGGATATGTTCAACACAATGTGACATTATTGTGTTTGTTAGATTGTGATGTTACTTTGTTCGTCACATTATAACATTAATATGTTTATTACGTTGCGACACCGAGTTCTTTTTGTCAAATTTCAATGTTGGATCATGTTCGTCACATGACAAGGTTGGTTTATGTTCAACACATTACAAAGGAAGTTTTGGAAAAGTTTAAAAAACAAATATAACAATTTTTTTCATTTGTCGCAAAGATAAGAATTATGAGTTGATGTGATGCATTACATAGAAGGCAACTTAGAATGTTACTTATTCTAATGACATTGATAGACAATCATCTTTAACTTTACAACTAATGATTTTGAGTTGTTTTAAAAATATTGATAAAAAATCATCTAGAACTTTGTAGATGATGAATTATACTTTTTCTAAAGACTTTGATACTAAATATACTTGATTTATATTTGTTCTAACGATATTGATAGCAAATCATTTAATAATTTATACATGTCATAAGAACACTGATAGCAAATCATCTAAAACTTTGCACATAATAAGTTATACTATTTATTATAAGGAAACTCATAAATTTCACTACAATAAAACTCATTTAGTGAAGAGAATAAAAAATTTAAAATATAGTTTATTACTATTATTCCATTAAGAAATACCTATATAATTTAAATATATAAAAACAAAAAATGTAATTGATTCCTATTATTTTATTATTTACGTATTCAAAATGTTTCTTAACGATTAAACAACAATTCAAATGAATTAAAATACATTAATACACTATTACGATAATACATTAATATACTTGAAGTGGATTAAAATAAAGTATTAATACAGTGATAAAATAATACATTAATAAAGTAGTAATGCATTATCAAATTAAGGATACATC
>JZKD02S1592946.1:0-10151 GCA_000966675.3 Picea glauca
AATCTATAACTAATCCTTTCCCATATTCAGTCTTTTCTACAAAGCAGTTTTATATTATGGATTTTGACACAGTTTATATCGAGAAATACCAACAAGCAAATTTGTTTTTTTATTGAGTTTAATTTAATATTTAAAATATAAAAAAAAATTAAAATTATTTTTATGATATAAAGTTTTTAAATAAAATTTTATTAAAAATAAAAATTATTTAATAAAGAAACAAAATATATATAATATATATATTAATAATTTTCTTTTTTAATAAAAATATTAAATCAATAATACATATATTTTTTTTCAATCCGGACTAAAAATTATTTTCATTTTTGGACATAAGTTTTTCCAGCAAAGACATAGTCACTAAAGACATACTTCTTCCAGCCAGCATTTTTATCCCCCAAAAAATAAAAAGTTAAAAGGAAAAGGAGAAAATGTAAAGCCTCTTTGATAAGCTTTTTTTTCCCAAAAACATACACATGTACTTTTGACCTCTTTCTTAATAGTGAGCATTATTATTACATAAAAATTTTTTAAAGGAGCTATTCACTTAATTTATATGCAACTTAACATATATGTAATTTATAATAACATATAAATAAATGTTAGAAATAAATTTAATATTAAAATTTCAAAATAAAATATTAAAATTATATATAAATAATAAAAGTATTATAGCTATGATATTATAAAAAATAATGTTATTAATAAAATGTCTAAAGGGTAATACCGAGGGTGGTGTGAATGTTTGTCTATTTGAAATAGCTCCTATACAGGTATGGTTTTAAATTAGAACCAAAGTCTTCTTATCCTAAAAGTTAACCCTACTTTGGTTTGTTGTATGCATTGGGCTATGGAAGAGGATGTGGTAAACTATTCAAAAGACTCCCCACAAGGGAACTAGATATGGGAAGTCCCTAGGATTTTTGTTAGGAACCCTAATCCTTATCCCCTTTGTCAAAGTATTATGTCATTAAGCCAATAGAGGAAGAAACTATTGTCATCCTTAATACCATGATTCATGATATTGCTAATCCAAGGCCGCATTCACTTGATGGGATAATTAATTGACCACCATATATCTAGTGTTCATTGGATAATCATTCTGCAAGGGTTTCAAATGAATCACTCATATGTGGGTTCTTGGAGGATTCTTTCATCTATTCCTTGACCAAAGACACATATCAAAAAAATATTTATTCTTATCGGGCTTCCAATTCCACACAGAACATTGAAGGTGCTAAGTATGGCATGATTACAAGTAATTGTGTGGCCTCACCATGAAATTTCTCTATGGATGATCATTTGGATGGAGGGTTCATTTGTATATTAATGAGAGATTTTATGATTGGAAGTCCATCTGGGAAAGACATGGTTTCGATCTAGGATAGGATGAGAACATAAAGTATGGGGAAGTCTAGGAAGAATAGGAAATGTGTTAAGTGAAAGATGGAGCATATCAATCTGTAATTGGGGGAGGGAATTAAACTCCATGAAATTATGGAAACCATGAAGGGATCGACCCTCTTTGAAAGATTTGCTAGCAAAAGAATGATGTTTGAAACCCTAAAATGTTGGACCTCTATAATTTTTCCAACTTTCTTGGGTATGATCCTCATAGATCCAAATTGCTTGGGTATGAGCCTCATAGCATGATATTAGCCAAAGGATGGCTAGTTTGAGATCCGTAAAAACACAAATAAAATTCTTCAATCAAGGTGGAACTGGGGTTCTCATAATTTTCTTTGCAGAAATGGTAAATTGAGTTTGATGTGAATTTTTAACAATTGGAGCTAGTCCTTGTATGGGTTAGACTCCTAGGATTTCCTATGATCCTATGGTCATACAATGTGCTCAAAGAGATTGGGAATGCTTTGGGATGTTTTTACAAAGTGGACATTTCATTCAAGATTACAAGATGCATAATAATGGGCCTTATTCTTGTGGGCCTAAATTTATCAAATGGTTGAGAAGACTACAATACTATAAATAATGGGAATTATAGTTTATGTCATGCTTTCTATTATGCGGGGATTTCCTTCAAGTGTAGACATTTTTAATCTTATGGTGATTTAGAAAAATAATGATCTCTCACTACTAGATGAAATATTTTGGTTCAAAAAGGAATTAGAATAGAGGAGGCCCCTCAATAGTCTACTCCATCCTCACATTGAAAAGAGAAAAAAACAATGATACAAAACCAATTGGCTTAATCTCTGTAAGAAAATTCTCATGATAAAATGGGTGACTTCTAGGCTATGGACAAGAAAGATATTGAATGCCTGAGTAAGGCTATCTATTTTCTACCCTCGAATCCCTTTCCAATTATAGAAAAACTACATTTTGGTTCTTGGAAAACATTAACCCCTCCCACAAGGAATTTCTCAACACTAGATTTCCTATCCAATATATTTGGTACTTCATCTCACCAACCAACAATTGTCATTCATCTTCATGATGTAAATCAAGTTGTTGATAATTCTTCCACCCTTAATCATTGGGACCCATCCTTTCATGCCTTCTACAGAATTGACTTCTTAGATTGATTCCTACCCTTCTAAAGGTTATAAATACAATTTTCACTTGATGTCAATGGGAGCCCAAAAATTATTGGGTGTTATTGAAGGATATATAGGGGTTATAGAAGACAGTGACACAAAGCCTCCTTAGAGAGTTGGGAAGTAATTTATTTCTCACTAAAAAATAATAAAAAATAGAGGTAAGAAGTGGGAAAAAACATTAGTTACAAAGGGAATTTATAGTAAATTTCCTTGAAGGGGTCTCCTCATGATTGTTCTCTATTTAAAAAGAAAAGCATTGGCCAATCCCTCTAAAAAATTGGTCATTAAGATATTGGTGGATACCCTCAAACCATCTATCATTTTCTTCCAAGAAACTATGTTGGATGGTGATAGAACAATAAAAGTATTATCTCCACTGTCAAAGTTTGCAATTTTTATATTATAGATACCCATGGAAGATTAGGGGGCTTATAACAGGAGGGAAAAGAAATCTTTGGCCCTTACAACTTCATGGGCCCTACGCTCGAGCCTAGGAAGTATATGCTTTGTATATATTTAGATAGGGAGATCATTTTCATAAACATAAATGGCCCTTATGCAGATAAACAATGTTTTTGGGAGAATTCCCTACAAAAATCATGGTTTCACTTGGGTTTAGTTTTAGTGCGGAGAACTTAAATTTCACCCAGGGAGCTTCAAAATTTTGGGGATTGGTAGCATAGATGGACCCCCTTGTGGACTTTTTCATTTCCAAATTAGAGACAATTGGGATGTTATACTTCCATCTTGTGAAAATATCTCTAACATGGAAGAATCTGAGAACTACAGAGCCATAGGTGGACAAGTGACTAAGCATATTTTTTTATCTCCAAATCTTTCCTAGAAAAAAGGTTCATTTTACGGAGTGAATCTCTTCATATCGTGAATGGGACCATAACCCTATCATATTAGAGCTATCTCCTTTCTAGAAGAAACACTCTATACATTTCAAATTAAACACAACCTACTTGGAGGAGTAATCCTTTCTTGAGAAAATAAAGGAAATATGGAGAGATTTTGATCCTTCCTCAGAATCCCCTCCAATTTCAACAAAATATTCAAAGGGAGAATCAAGTAGATAATATATGGTACAAAGAGAAAGGTAAGAAGGATGAGTTGTTACTAGAGGAAATTGTGGTAAAATTGGAATTTTGCTACCAAGGTGAGGGGTATGGGTTTCTTTCAGACTCCTAGAATAATAAAATGAAGACTCTTGAGACAAGTAGGAGAAATTTTTTTCTTAACAATTAAAAGGGATGGAGAATAAAGAGTTGGGTGATTCGGTTGCAAGATGGGGATGAAAAAAAAGGGCCACCATTTTGCAAATAAACAAAATAAGATGAAATCAATCTAAAGAATTGAGAAGGAATATGGGATGAGAGTCTCTTCACTCTCATATATGGAAGAAAAAGGTGTGTAGTGCTTTAGCACTATTTTTAAAGAAGAATACAAAGTTTCCATTTATGTTATTCTAAAGTTGCCATCTTCTTTCTGAGATTCATAAATACGAAAGGAAATAGAATCCTAATGGAAAAAGATTCCAAGGAGGAACTCCTCAATACCTTACAAAGATTACAAAAAGATAAAATCCAGGGTCCATATGGGATTCCAATCAAGTTCTTTCTAGAATGTTATAAATTTATTGAAACTGACCTACCGAAGGTGGTTGAGTACTCTCACTCCACTGGTCAATCTATGGTTTCCTTTAACTCTAATTTTCTAGTGATAATGTACAAGTTAGATAACCCATCAATTTTTGAAATTTTTAGGCCTATCTCTCTCTTTCACAGTGTGTACAAAATGATCTCCAAACTAATTTCTTGACCGCTAGAAAACATCTTAAGAAAGTGCACTCTCCCCGGATCAATTTGGGTTCCTAAAAGGATGATAGATCCATGAAGCAATTGGAATAGATCAAGAAGGATTTAACTCTATTAAAACTGAGAATAAAAAATATTTCACCTTAAATGTTGATCTCTCAAAATCCTTCGACAAAGTCATTTGGCTATTTATCAAAATACTACTTATGCACCTAAGATTCAATGACACTTTTGTGACCTAAAGCCTAAGTTGTATCAACTCTACTTAGTTTTTCATTCTTATAAATGGCTCAGCTCCCCTTACATTAAATATGAAATGGGAATAAGACATGATTGTCCACTATTTCCTATTCTCTTCCTTTCAATAGTTAAAGGACTTACCAAATTAATGAAGGTAGACTCGATATCTAAAAAAATATAAAAGAATCTATTTGGAACCCTCTTGTAACATCACCCATTTACTATTTGTAAATAACATTCTCATTATTCTCATTTTTTTTTCAATGGACAAGGGAATCCATGGAAAATCTTTGAAATCTTTTGAACCTTTTCTATATAGCTAGAGGTATGAAAATCAATAAGGAAAAATCCTCCCTCATCACTTGGGGTCTCTCGTATTTGGAAAAGCATAACATTTCCTAGCTACTCCCATTTCCGTTAGGGGATCTTGAAGTTGATCTTAAACACTTGGATTTTATATTGAAATAAAACATCATAGTAATACTAACTAGGTATGTCTCTTAGCAAAATTGGAAAGGAAAGTAAATACTTGGTGCAATAAATGTCTCTCAAAGAAGGTTGTTCCTAGTCACGATGTGCTGGAAGCCATCCCATTTTATTAGATGACTTTAGCTTCGATCCAACAACGATTTATGTGGAAAATCAAACAACTTTTCTTTCCATGAGAGGAAAAAATGGTAGCCTCCTATGTTAAAATGTGACAATAAATTAAAATAAATTGTGAACGCTAAAATTAGTGGTATTGTTTTATGAAGTTGATTGAAGTTTGTATAACTTTGGTTATTTTCCGTTCCAAGATAAATTTAAATATATGAATCCTGAGAAATGTATTGAAGCTGGTGGGTAAGCATTATTGTAAGATTGATTTGGATAGGATATCTGGTCCCGTGGATGTCTCCTTGACACGTTGTCGGGGTTTTATCATGTGTTATCACAGTTATTTATTTTTACTGTCATATTTATTTCATTTATTATTTGTGACACATAGCACTGGTCAAAGGAAGAGAAGAAACCAGGATGAGAGACAATGTAGAAACCTTAGCCACCAAAAACCTAGCCACCATTCGAGTTTGAGTTGATCCCTAAAAAAACTCGAGTTTGAGAGAAATCACAGAGGAGGCTCGTCGCCGAAGGCCACGGATGTTAAATTGTTTTTTGTGTGTGAGTAAGGAATAAGAGATCCCAATACCTTGCAAACTCTTCGGATGTCAAGTGAAGGTGAGAAAATATTGTCAAGGTGAGTGAAGGTGAGCGAATTCTTGTCAAGACGATCAATACTAAGTGAAACCCCCATGCGTTGGAAACCATGAAGGTCCACATTTTTCTTTAAAACAAAATATTTTTTAAAAGATATTTCAGAATTTTGAAGTTTTTGTGGCCTGAAGTATATATTCATTGATGTAGCATAAATATATTCGGATGGAGCGGAAATACATATTTTATAAAAAAATAAAAGTGAATTTTGGAGTGAAAAAAATTCAAATTGATATTTTAAGAGTCCCGACATATATTTTTTTCAAAATAATCAAATTTACTTTTGGAGTAAAAAAAAAATTATATTTGAAGAGGGAGTTTATGTGTAGAGAATTAATGACAAAAATGACATATGCTATACCTCTTAAAATTTAATGGTCATAATAAATTTGAATTGTGGAAACATGCTTAAAATGTTAGATTTGTTTGAAATAACATTGATGGTGGAGTTATGGTGAAAGAAAAAAATAGATATATATTTTTTGGAGTTGTAATTTTTTTTTGTTTGCATGTAAATGGACATAGACCTGGATATGAATGCATACCCCTCATTTATTGGGTTACCTATGAGAATTCTATACATAGATTTAGGTAGATTGAAGATGTGTAACCTATGTTAATGTGCACTTGTGAAATAGTAAACAAGTTAATTTTTTTTTAAAGTCAAACCACATGGTTTTTTGGGTCCATATTTTTTGGGTAGCCCATGGTATGGTGTCCATGGATTGCATTTAATGAAGCCTATAAAAGGCTTGTTGAAGTTCATTTCAAATGAGCCTAAAGGGGAGAAGTGAAAGATTACATGGTTGGCTTGCATTGCCTCAAGGGAATGTTTATGTTAAGTTGGAGCATTGAGACTCTGTTTTAAAGTACCTGGAGGTGAGCGGAAAGGCTCACTTGGGTCATCTTGGAAATATTTGGTCAAAGTTTCAAATGAAAAGTTTGATGTGGATCGTAAGGTGTCCAACTTAGAAAGGTGGGTATGTAGAAAGGATGATGTGTTTAGAGATTTATAGTGAAACAAACATCGGCAGGTCAATCAAGTGTTTGAGAATATATGATGACAGAGAGTTCGTATTCATCGAATTTCAAGGAAGTTCGGATCAAAGCTACATGCTCCATAATGCCAAGTTGCAACAAGAGTTGTGGGAAAAATGAGTTGTGTTATCTAGTAAATCAATCAGCATCAGTTACAAAAGAGTGGAAGATTCTGGAAGAGGTATGAACAGATCATCTAGTGCTTACTCAAATGTGAAATTATTCAGTTGTGATGCTTATGCTTTTATCAACATTCTAAGTAGGACCCATATAAAAGATGAATATATTTGTTTGTTATGGTGATAATGTTAAGGGATACAGATTGCGGGATCCTACTTCCCACAGAAAAATCATTGAGAGTGATGCTTGTTTGATGAATCTCCTTTCATCATACATAGTAAAAGATCAAAGGTTCAAAGCATTATTAGTATCAGAAAGGTATTTGGAAGGTATTGATTTCAATGAAATATTTTCACTAGTTTTTAATCTTGTTCATTTCCGTGTTGTGTTAGCACTAATTGTGTTATTTGATCTTGAGTTAAAGAAACTAAATATTAAAACAATTTTTCATGGAGTTTTGGCTAAGAAGATGTATATGGAACAACTAGAAATGTTAGTTTAGGATCAGAACAAAAGATTTGTTTGTAAAATCATGGAATCATTGTATGGCCTAAGGTAACCACGAAATCATACAAAATGTTTAATTCCTTCATGGTCATCCAAATCTTACAAGAAGCGAGTATAATCATTGTGTTTATGGTGTGTTTATTATCTTGGTGTTAAATGTTATGTTTTTAGCAAGAACAAGCATTGTTGATATCAATAGGCTGGCTCAGTTGGCCAGGATGTTTGATATGAAGGGTCCAAGAGAAGAAAAACAAATCTTGGACATGGAAATACACAGAGACAGGAAAGATGGTAAACTTTGGTTATTAAAAAAGAAGTATGTGGTTAATATACTTAGTAAATTTGGTATGAATAATGTGAGACTAGTAAATATCCCTTTGGATTTCCAATGTAATCTTTCTTTAGGTTATGTTCTAGTAATGAAGAAGAAATATATTGTATGTTTCGTGTATAGTATGCTAGTAGGAAGTTTTATATATGCAATGAAATGGTTATTATTTCACAAGCACTTGGTGTTTTTATTGGACACTTGGAAAAACCAGGTGAAAAGTATGCAAATAGGTTCTTCAGTATATAAGAAGCACAAAAGAAAAAGTATTACCTACAGTGGTTGTAGTGATTTAGTCTATTTTGGACAAGAGGAGTCCTACCTCATGTTATGTCTTGTATAAATGAAAGAATCTATTGGGTAATTTTGTACAAGTACAAGATGAGGTGATTTGTAGTGTTTAAAGCGTTGTGAATTTGAATAACAATCCAACGTATCAAAATGGGACAATGCATCACTTTGTAAGATAGGTTCATGATGGAGGCATAATGGTCCATAATGGAGAAAATCGTACAAACATGTTCATGTAACCAGTACCATTAGAGAAGCTGCAAAGATGCAATGGTGTTTGGCTTCTCTTGGATTGAAAAAGAGGTGATGAATGGGCTTGGGAAATGTATGACCTAAATTGTTGTCAAGGTGGAGATTGTTAAATTGTGACAAAAAATTAAAAGAAATTGCAAATACTAAAATTTACCTATTCAAATATTTAGTGGTGTTTGTTTACAAAACCCATGGAAGTTTGTATAACTATGGTAGTTCTTATAAATATGTAATGGTTCTAAGATAGATATAAATATATGAAGCCTGTGAGATGTATTGGGGTTGGTGGGTAAGCCTACTTGTAAGCCTATTTTGAATAATAGAGATATTGATACCTTACCCCATGTATGTTTTCTTGACACATTGTGAGGGTTTTACCATGTAAATATCGTGTGTTATCTAAGTTACTTATTTTTCTTTATTTTCATATTTCTTGCTATTATTATTGTGTTCAGGGTCTAAATCCCAAAATCCTAGAAAAGGTTATCAACTCAAAAATCTATTGGGGATGGTGCCTAATTTGTTTCTCCTTTTCTCTAAAGCCCTAGTAACAAAATATATTTGGGCTCTTATTCTAATACAAGACAATCGACAAAATCAACAAAGAGAAAATATTTCCCTCGAGAATCAATTGTGTATTGAATTCAGAACCCAAAAATAAAAGACAAAATGGTTCCATCATATGGAAATAAACCTTGGTTGCCTTTCCCCAGCTAATATGGAAAGTTAGAAATGGTGTATAGGTTCTGATTGGAAAATATCCATGGATTGGAAGCAAGAGTAAACACATTGTCATTACTCCCCTTACTTCTAAACTTCATAGAATCTGTCTCTACACTTTTAATAAAGTAGGAAGAAAAGATCAAGTAATATCACAAAACATGTGGCTATCTTGGCAACAAATCGGGATTGGAGTTGATTATGCTAAAAATTGGAATACCTATAGAAAATCTCTCAGAATTTCTTTTTATATCTCTAGAAATATTAGATTTTATGGTCCTTCAAGCTATCTAGAGCCTATGAACAAAGAATAGGATATAAAGCTCTACAACAAGAAAATAGGTAAGAACCCCACATATGGTGGGGAGGAATATGGAAGCTGAATTGCCTTGCCAATTTAGAAAAAATCATGTTTGATGCATTCCCCCTACCCTCCTGAGGGTTCTGCAACCTCTCGGTCTAGGATATTTCAATATGCTGACTCAGATCGAATCTCCAGGCTCCTTCTTGAACCCCAATCAACTTGTACAGGCCCCCCTTTTCTCCCTCGATGCAGGTCCTATTTAACCCATAGGCCCTTTCTCTAACGCTCTTTGCACTTTTTAATTCACAGGCACTAGCTCCTTTTTCTAGGCCCCTTCCTGGATGTGACCTTGGGCCTGTTAAAGTTTCTATTATTATTAGGTTACTTTCAATTTACTAGATAACAATAGCATAGATAGGATCACTGAGAGAAACACAATCACAAGAGTACACAAGCATTTATTCTGAGAAACCCACAAGGGGAAGAAAACCCAACAAAACTTCCTTAATATAGATAGCTAATACAATTCCAAGATAATGAACCAAGCAACAGATAATATACAAAACTGAGCAACATGCATGTCTCTCTTCCTTCTTCCGGCAACCGACAACTGCAACTTCCTTCAAAACTTGCGCACTATATGAGTGAGCTCTGTGTGTGTCCAAATGAGGCATTGGCCTCTCTTATTTATACAATTCTGGCATGTGTGGAAGTGTCTC
>JZKD02S1592947.1:0-10151 GCA_000966675.3 Picea glauca
GGAGTGAATGATCTTCTTTGTGGTGTAGTCCTTCTGAATTTATGCCTTGATTGATCATGATCATGGTTGAAGCTTCTTTGTGGCTTGAACATGGATGGTATTTGTTAGTCCCTAAAATTGCACTTCACTGTGAGAGGGAAAGCTAGGGCATCATCAAGTTATTGCAATGGTATTTATGAAGGATTTTCTGAATAGGTTTTTAGAAAGTGGTTGAAAGTTGGTTCAAGGATTCAATAATAAACACATAACTCAAATGTACAAGCAAGTAAACATCCCACTAATTTAGTAAATGGTAGTCACCTTAATAGATCATAAATGTAAATATAGAAGGGAATGTATGAGAGTATCTAGTTTTTCAACTCACTTATGGATTTCTTATTTCAAAATATCATTAAGAAACAAGAACATGTATTTGAAAAAAATATTGACTATAAACAAAAACAACAAAGTGTTCACTGTGTTACTTAAAATCAAGAAATCATATGCATTGCAACAGAATAAATGAATTCAAGTAAGAAAATAAATATAATAATATATGAAAGAGGATCTGACCATCAACATGCATTTTCCATTTAGTATCAATATAAAATATAATCTTGTCTTACAGTGGAGTTTTACAAAAAGGTCCTTGAATGCCCAACTAATCCAGCCCTAATTTCTCCTTCTATAGAGTTTATATAGAAACAATACATAATTATCAAGATTCAAAAGAAATGGATCTGAAAACATCCTTATCTATATTTAGTTTCTTTTTTCAAACAATTAATGGGAATATCAAATCTGATCTCCAACTCGAATTGATGAGGTGGCTTGTCAACTGTTGTCCATGAGATTTTTTAGGAAAATAAATCTGGCAAATTCTTGAAAAATAAGGTCCAACAATATCTTTGTATCTCTCAAAAGGTGATATATGTGTAAAAACCGAGAGAGGTTTTTGTGAAGGGGCCCATTCCCAACACAAACCTCTTTTGGTTTCCAAAAATTCATCTCTAGTTGTTCTGCAACCTCGCCCAAAGTTAGTGACTAAAACATGAAATAATTTATTGTGAAATATCTGAAAAATAGGCCTCAAAGATATATTTGAATATCTTAAAATGTGATAGCTATGTAAAAATAGAGAGAGGGTTTTTGGAAGGGGCCCATTCCCAAAAAAACCTCTTTTGGTTTCCAAAATGTCATCTCCATCTGTTCTGCAACCTCGCCCAAAATTAGTGACTAAAACAAGAAAAAAATTATTATGAAATATCTGAAACATAGGCCTCAAAGATATATTAGAATCTCTTAAAATGTTATATCTGTGTAAAAACCGAGAGTGTTTTTGTGAAGGAGCCTGTTCCCAACAAAAACCTATTTTTGTTTCCAAAAATTCATCTCCATCATTTCAGAAACTACTCTTGAAGATAAGGACTAAAACAGAAAAAACATAGTATTTCCTGTATTTGATTTTTGTCTTTTTTTCTTTCTGTTATGTTCATCCTGAACTCTGGATGTTATTCTATTGGAGTAGGTAGTTTCAAATATATGGAGGTTTGGGGTTTACTTATCTTAATTTCATATTTGGAGGATAACCCAGTGCTAAGATCCTCTTCTTCGGAGCTTTCTAATTCTCTGATTTCTGGAATATCTTGTAGCTTTTCTTGTTGTTTGGCATTCCATTGCTCAACAAAAGCTTTCTCTTTATTTAATTTATTTCACTTTAAATTATGGATATTACTTTACATGGGTAAGTAAATTCAGATCTATATTTATTGGCAGGTCCGATAGAACTCCTTCCAGGGCATTTAGGTACAGGTGTTTACTTTTTGCTCTGTTTTTTACCCTTTGCATTCTTCTTAACTGTAGATCGGTCTTTCTACTTGACTGGAGTCTGAACTGGGCTTATAGTGTAATCCTCATTTTCATAAATTTCCCTCTTTATATCTGGATTATGACATATGTCAGTGTCTTCATTTTTTTTAGACTTTTTACCTCGACTGGTGGTAGCTTTCTCATTGTCTTCACCTACAGGCAAATCTTTAATAGTTGTTGAGCTTGCAATTTCCTCTTGCTAGCCCGATTTACCCTAGCTGCAGGTGATTCTTCTTTTATTAAGGACCTGGTGGCTTGAAGAGTTTGTTTCTGTTTGGTTGATTTCTTTCCTTTCACAGTTTTGGATTTAGTTGACTGTAAATCTGGTTTTAAGGACTAGATTAACCAATCCTAGGATCTTTGGACTTTGTTTAAAGAGAATACTACTAATGTTCTAATTAAACCATGATGAAAGAGACTGTCTTTTGTTGTATCAGGATGATATTGCACCCTCTTAGACATTTTGGATAAACGTTTTAGCAGAAAATAGGGTAAATTAAGAGGATAATCACCATTTATATGAATCAACAGTCTGATATGATAGAGATAAACCAAGGAAAACTTGCCTTCACATGTAATGTACATGTGGATGATTAGAAAAGCAATGTGACATTCTTTCCTTATCCAGCTGTGTGGTATTCTCTTGTTCCATTTAGGGTTTTATTTCTCTGGAATTAGAAACTGATTTACAAACTCCATGACCACATTCTCCTTCTTCCACCATCTTTCCCCATACACTGGCAATTTGCAGGCTTTAGCAATAGAATGTTATATCACATGCATCATAATTTTTCCAACCACATATTCAAAGCCATCAAAATTCTGTGCAAACACCATCGATATTCATTCATCATGCCCCTGGAACGTTGAGAAAAAATTGAACCAACTAGCATCCTTGAATTTATGCGCCATATGAGGGAATGCTTCGAGCAATTGTGTTCCTTCAAGCTCCAATTTGATTATCTGGCCACTCTTTTTGGGTGCCATATCACTTATACAATCCTGTAGACAATCTTGAGAAGAATGATGGTTGAATCCTCAATTCTCGAGAGCTATTTAAAGCCAGAAGTTATCTCTTGGTCTACAATCCCTGCATAAAATAACAGACATACTAAAACAGGAAGATCATGATTTCATTCATGATAGTCGGACGTTGTTGATTTGATGCAGGTATGGCGAGTACAACTCAATCCTTTGTATATAGTTGTTATCATAAAAATAGCAACCTGAAATAGATCATAAAGAGGTATTCAAATCCTCTAATCATAATTTGAAATGTTAGGACACGATCTGGGTAGGGTGGCACATGCAAAACAATGATTATTCCTGGTGCTGCAGGAATAGCATTATTCTTGCAACGCCTTTTATGACTTGGAAAAATTTGAAAATTCAAATAATAAAATGACAAGTGATGTGACAAAAATCCTCATATCAAATCCTAATCTTTAAAAACTTCAAAAATCATTTAAAATGTGCAATAAAGATCGAAAAGTAATCTTCCAAGCCAAGAGGTAAAAACAAAGTTTTAATAGAAAATCATGAAAAAGGAGAGGACAAGGACTATGGACACTCACTCAATCAAAAACAAGGTTAGGGACTAACATTGGCTCCTTCTGGGGATAAAGTTTCATGATGAAACTTTAAGAACTTGTTGACCAATGCCTTCGCATCCCTCATCATCATCAACTTTTACTGTAATTGTTTCCATGTCCAGCCATTCCTTTATTTGCAATCCAAAAATAACAACCACAAAACTACAAGTAGTCTTTCCATTGGGATATGGAGTCCTTATTCTTGCATACTGAAAACTTGACACTACTCTCATACTGTAAATTGATCTTCAAACTAAAACCAACATGCTCAAAAATAAATCTTATTTATGTACAACTTCTACACAAGTAACCAATCAGTTCATTGATCAGGTCTTATCAAACTTCCAATGCAGCCATGAAAACATTTGACTGACAATATGGTCTTCTTCCTTGCAAGTAAATAAGAAAATGTAGAAAAACTGAGATGTTTGGAGTAAAAAATGAATGGGTAGCCCATACTTACAGCTGCAATTTTCTTTAATTCCAAATGCTGTAAAATTTTGAACCTCTGGAAACACTGACTCCATGTAGACAACTACTGGATCATATATAATATGACAAAATTCCAGCTGATGAAAAAACCCAAACTGCTCCCCTACAATTTTTGTTTTATTTGGGAGACCATAATCCACTTGATTTCCTTGAAACAACACATGAACATCACTTGTTTTATGACAATGAACAACAACATCTTGGATAGGTTGATTTCCTTCATCTATTTGTCCAACATCAGATTCATACTCATAAAAAATAGGCTCACTGTTGCATAGGTCAATGAATGCTGATGTAAAATTCTTCTCTTCTCCATTTTCATATTCATCATATACAGGTTGACTATAAAAAAATTATGAATTTTGAAATTCAGATAATTTTGTTTCATTATGCTCTTCAAAGAAAGAACACAAATGATCAACCTGGTCTTTTGGAACAAAAATTTCATTATGAAAATCCAATAAATTTGTTGTCATACTATCCATGACACTATCATCAACAACATCTTGAAACACTTCTCCTTGATAATAATAATGAGAGAAAGTTTCATGAATGATTAAATATTCTTCATCATGAAAGGATGGATACTTTTGATTGATTTCAACTGGCAATGATAAAAAAAAATGTTCACCATCAATATAATCTTCAAGAATTTCTTCACTAAAATATTGTCTTTCACAAATATTTCCAGTAGAGAATTCTTCATGAAGAGACCCATTCGAATGGCCATAAAAAAATTTAGGAGAATTATGAGAACATTCAAAAATATCCTCACTGGCCTCATCACTAAAGCCCTGCTGAAATGTTTTGCTAAGAGGTTTAAATTGCTCACAACAATCATTCAAGAGGCATTCGGTAGGATAAATCCTCTTACAAAATGAATGAAAAGAAACATGGAAATTATTTAATGATGAAATACTGTAAACATGAAGAGATCGGTACAATTGTATCGCCTCTCCTTCCAAAGAGTACATAAACATCTTCAACAATACATCTTCATGATGAATATCAAGTTGGTCCATGTATTAAAGAAAATCAATCAAGTGTTTTGCAGGATGATCGTGATCATCTCCTCTGAACCTTCGAAGGTAGTCTCCCCATTCATTCATAGTAGGCACAACATTTGGAAAACAAGGAATACCGGAGAAATCAAATTGAGCAAACCTACGAGCCAAAATGGCTTCCATAGCCTTCGACATCTTGGATCAGTGGAGTTGCCAATGGATTCTTCCTTCATGGAGTCCCCAGGTGAATGATACATTCATAAAAAGTGTCCAACTCTTGTTCACCATTGTTGGGCCCGTGATATGGTTAATTTAATGATGATGATTGGATCCTTTTTGGCCAATATTGTATGTGCATTTTCCTGTTTTGAAGAGTTTTGAAGAATTTTTGTATTAAATTGTTGTGGTTCATACCAGGTATGTATGATTGATGTTTTATGATGGTTTTGAGTATAATTCAACATGTTTTAATGATTCCAAGAAACTAATTCATGTTCTGTGTGTCACAAGGAAAAATTGTAGGTCGTTTTTGCATCCGGCACTCCGTCCGGTACTCCATCCGGCACTCCATCCTACACTAAAACCATGGGCGAGTTGGCAGTTATCATATAGGCGGCCAGCGATGGGCGAATCAGAGACATGGGTTTTTCTTGTGCTCGTGGCCTCCAGCTACTGAGCTTCTGACAACTTGGATTGGGTTGTTATGTTGGCCATTTATTGGCTAGCCTTGTTTCTAGAAACCACTGACAGTTAAGACGCATTAAATGCGATTTGCAATTTTTAGAGGAGATCGACCCTTCCAGTGGTCGAACTCTCAACTTGTAAACTCTATAAATACCACATCAATGATCAGACAAATAGTTAGGAGAGAAAAAGGATAGTTAAACTCTTTTTTTCCATTTTCAAACATTTTTCTCTAAAACTGTGTTTTTAATTTTAATGTTGAAATCATGTTGCTTGAGCTCGTGATTCATCATTGAGGAGTAGTCACGACCTGTTGGGGGGCCCACCAGTGGTCTAGGTGAATATTTAGTTAATTACCTTATGAATCCATACAATATAATCGTCATTTCTTTTCTTTTCTGTACATGAGTTTTATTGTGTTTATTTACTATGTAAATTGTTGTTCATAATTTAATTGCTTTAGTTCAGTTTTGCAGGTTATTATGAAGGCTAGTGTTAATATGCAATGACCTTTTAATTAGTAGGAACCAACTTGCAAGTTTAGATACTAACCCCTGTGTGTAATTAGATGGTATTTAGATTTTTCATATGTTGAAATAGAGTTTAAAAACATAGTTAAAACAAAGTATTTAGTTCATGGTTTCTTTGGCAAGTTTCGGTGGATGGATAGTTGTTAGTTTTAGTTTTCATTTCTAGTTTGCTTATCTAATTGCTATTTAGTTTTGCTTATTTAGTTGTTATTTAGGTTGCTTATTTAATTTCTTGTTATAGGNTGAACCAACTAGCATCCTTGAATTTATGCGCCATATGAGGGAATGCTTCGAGCAATTGTGTTCCTTCAAGCTCCAATTTGATTATCTGGCCACTCTTTTTGGGTGCCATATCACTTATACAATCCTGTAGACAATCTTGAGAAGAATGATGGTTGAATCCTCAATTCTCGAGAGCTATTTAAAGCCAGAAGTTATCTCTTGGTCTACAATCCCTGCATAAAATAACAGACATACTAAAACAGGAAGATCATGATTTCATTCATGATAGTCGGACGTTGTTGATTTGATGCAGGTATGGCGAGTACAACTCAATCCTTTGTATATAGTTGTTATCATAAAAATAGCAACCTGAAATAGATCATAAAGAGGTATTCAAATCCTCTAATCATAATTTGAAATGTTAGGACACGATCTGGGTAGGGTGGCACATGCAAAACAATGATTATTCCTGGTGCTGCAGGAATAGCATTATTCTTGCAACGCCTTTTATGACTTGGAAAAATTTGAAAATTCAAATAATAAAATGACAAGTGATGTGACAAAAATCCTCATATCAAATCCTAATCTTTAAAAACTTCAAAAATCATTTAAAATGTGCAATAAAGATCGAAAAGTAATCTTCCAAGCCAAGAGGTAAAAACAAAGTTTTAATAGAAAATCATGAAAAAGGAGAGGACAAGGACTATGGACACTCACTCAATCAAAAACAAGGTTAGGGACTAACATTGGCTCCTTCTGGGGATAAAGTTTCATGATGAAACTTTAAGAACTTGTTGACCAATGCCTTCGCATCCCTCATCATCATCAACTTTTACTGTAATTGTTTCCATGTCCAGCCATTCCTTTATTTGCAATCCAAAAATAACAACCACAAAACTACAAGTAGTCTTTCCATTGGGATATGGAGTCCTTATTCTTGCATACTGAAAACTTGACACTACTCTCATACTGTAAATTGATCTTCAAACTAAAACCAACATGCTCAAAAATAAATCTTATTTATGTACAACTTCTACACAAGTAACCAATCAGTTCATTGATCAGGTCTTATCAAACTTCCAATGCAGCCATGAAAACATTTGACTGACAATATGGTCTTCTTCCTTGCAAGTAAATAAGAAAATGTAGAAAAACTGAGATGTTTGGAGTAAAAAATGAATGGGTAGCCCATACTTACAGCTGCAATTTTCTTTAATTCCAAATGCTGTAAAATTTTGAACCTCTGGAAACACTGACTCCATGTAGACAACTACTGGATCATATATAATATGACAAAATTCCAGCTGATGAAAAAACCCAAACTGCTCCCCTACAATTTTTGTTTTATTTGGGAGACCATAATCCACTTGATTTCCTTGAAACAACACATGAACATCACTTGTTTTATGACAATGAACAACAACATCTTGGATAGGTTGATTTCCTTCATCTATTTGTCCAACATCAGATTCATACTCATAAAAAATAGGCTCACTGTTGCATAGGTCAATGAATGCTGATGTAAAATTCTTCTCTTCTCCATTTTCATATTCATCATATACAGGTTGACTATAAAAAAATTATGAATTTTGAAATTCAGATAATTTTGTTTCATTATGCTCTTCAAAGAAAGAACACAAATGAACAACCTGGTCTTTTGGAACAAAAATTTCATTATGAAAATCCAATAAATTTGTTGTCATACTATCCATGACACTATCATCAACAACATCTTGAAACACTTCTCCTTGATAAGAATAATGAGAGAAAGTTTCATGAATGATTAAATCTTCTTCATCATGATAGGATGGATACTTTTGATTGATTTCAACTAGCAATGATAAAAAAAATTGTTCACCATCAATATAATCTTCAAGAATTTCTTCACTAAAATATTGTCTTTCACAAATATTTCCAGTAGAAAATTCTTCATGAAGAGACCCATTTGAATGGCCATAAAAAGTGTTAGGAGAATTATGAGAACATTCCAAAATATGCTCACTGGCCTCATCACTAAAGCCCTGCTGAAATGTTTTGCTAAGAGGTTTAAATTGCTCACAACAATCATTCAAGAGGAATTCGGTAGGATAAATCCTCTTACAAAATGAATGAAAAGCAACATGGAAATCATTTAATGATGAAATACTGGAAACATGAAGAGATCGGTACAATTGTATCGCCTCTCCTTCCAAAGAGTACATAAACATCTTCAGCAATACATCTTCATGATGAATATCAAGCTGGTCCATGTATTAAAGAAAATCAATCAAGTGTTTTGCAGAATGATCATGATCATCTCCTCTGAACCTTCGAAGGTAGTCTCCCCATTCATTCATAGTAGGCACAACATTTGGAAAACCAGGAATACTGGAGAAATCAAATTGAGCAAACCTACGAGCCAAAATGGCTTCCATAGCCTTCGACATCTTGGATCAGTGGAGTTTCCAATGGATTCTTCCTTCATGGAGTCGCCAGGTGAATGATACATTCATAAAAAGTGTCCAACTCTTGTTCACCATTGTTGGGCCCGTGATATGGTTAATTTAATGATGATGTTTGGATCATTTTTGGCCAATATTGTATGTGCATTTCCCTGTTTTGAAGAGTTTTGAAGAATTTTTGTATTAAATTGTTGTGGCTCATACCAGGTATGTATGATTGATGTTTTATGATGGTTTTGAGTATAATTCAACATGTTTTAATGATTCCAAGAAACTAATTCACGTTCTGTGTGTCACAAGGAAAAATTGCAGGTCGTTTTTGCATCCGACACTCCGTCCTACACTAAAACCATGGGCAAGTTGGCGGTTATCATATAGGCGGCCAGCGATGGGCGAATCAGAGACATGGGTTTTTCTTGTGCTCGTGGCCTCCAGCTACTGAGCTTCTGACAACTTGGATTGGGTTGTTATGTTGGCCATTTATTGGCTAGCCTTGTTTCTAGAAACCACTGACAGTTAAGACGCATTAAATGCGATTTGCAATTTTTAGAGGAGATCGACCCTTCCAGTGGTCGAACTCTCAACTTGTAAACTCTATAAATACCACATCAATGATCAGACAAATAGTTAGGAGAGAAAAAGGATAGTTAAACTCTTTTTTTCCATTTTCAAACATTTTTCTCTAAAACTGTGTTTTTAATTTTAATGTTGAAATCATGTTGCTTGAGCTCGTGATTCATCATTGAGGAGTAGTCACGACCTGTTGGGGGGCCCACCAGTGGTCTAGGTGAATATTTAGTTAATTACCTTATGAATCCATACAATATAATCGTCATTTCTTTTCTTTTCTGTACATGAGTTTTATTGTGTTTATTTACTATGTAAATTGTTGTTCATAATTTAATTGCTTTAGTTCAGTTTTGCAGGTTATTATGAAGGCTAGTGTTAATATGCAATGACCTTTTAATTAGTAGGAACCAACTTGCAAGTTTAGATACTAACCCCTGTGTGTAATTAGATGGTATTTAGATTTTTCATATGTTGAAATAGAGTTTAAAAACATAGTTAAAACAAAGTATTTAGTTCATGGTTTCTTTGGCAAGTTTCGGTGGATGGATAGTTGTTAGTTTTAGTTTTCATTTCTAGTTTGCTTATCTAATTGCTATTTAGTTTTGCTTATTTAGTTGTTATTTAGGTTGCTTATTTAATTTCTTGTTATAGGTTGAAATAGAAATAGGATTTAAGTTATGTCTTTATGAGTATTTTCCATTTGCAATTTAATTTGTTAAAATAGGATTAGTTTAATTTAATTCATACAATTTCCTTTCTAGATCTAGT